>CM042426.1:38359118-38561618 GCA_023631565.1 Gymnocephalus cernua | reverse complement strand
TCCGTGTCAAACAGAACCGTATGGTAACACCCAGTCAAGCACGGCGGTCACAAACCCTCTACTGACATCACGCTTATCCTGGCTCCTTACACTAATGAGATCAAACTGTATTCTGACTGGCCATCTCTCCACCAGCACAGCCACCACCTTTGCTCTCCACTTCCTCTCATTGTTAAACTGTACTGCGCAAGACGGTCTGCCAAACAATTAGAACTGTAGTCACCTCCATTCAGGAAAATGAAAGTCACCGAAAAGTCACAGGGAGCCACACGTCTTATCCGACTGGCCCCTTTTTAAAAGGAAGAACAAAAGGTCTTTCTCCTTCATTTCCCATTAACCTCTATGCTCCTCCACACACAGGAAACATGCCGACCTCAGTGGCCCATGTCACATATCTCATCTGGCTGTGGGGACCGTTTCCTATATGGGGGGTGGGGGTGGGGGGGTTGATGTTCAATGAGGAGGGGTTTCAATCTCGCCGTAGTCCTTGGCAGATAAAAGATGGGTGTTGATATTTGTCCCTGGTCTCACTGATACGCCGTGGACACACTCTTGATAAGCGAGGAGCTGGTAAGACATTGATGAAGTCTGGAGTGGAACTGACAAGCTCTGTAAGTGGATAACATTGTCAAGAGAACCAGCCTGTTATGGTCTGGATTAGATTTTTTGATTATTCCACGCAGGTGGGTCCCCGCTAAGCAGAAATACATCAGCACACTCAGCATTGTCTGAACTCAATACCAGACGTGATGCGGCATCTCTTACCATGTGCAGTAATTACATTGTAACGCTTCCCAGTTTCTCGTAGTGAGGGGAGATTTGCTCGTATGCAGCAGACTTCAACATCTGTTTATTTCCTTCTCCCTTTCCTGTGGACTTTATTAGTTATCCACTGCACAGCACACACTTCCACTAATCCACTGAGGCCTGCACAAATTCTCATTTTCAACGGGATAAATGTGAAACAGCACTCCGAGAGAAACTGGTGATTTATGAATATGAGGCGAGAGAGATGATTGTTTGCTTGTCCGGAGCATCAGATTCTTCCCCCATAATGCCGCAGCACATGAAAACTTAACAAGAGGGAAACTAGTCGAAGGAAAGAAAAAGCCTTTCAAGCAAACAACTGAGCAAACGTGAATGTTTAATTAATCAGCAGTGACAAAAGGGAACAACAATCAACAAAGAGATGCTGATTTCCATTTCTTATGCATTATTCCCATTGGCAAATCACAGTGCTGTCAAATACCACTTTGCTCTCTACCCCATCGCTATGGCGTCCCTGCACTGCACCGACAAAAACCCTCGGAGGGCTGCAATCCGTTTCAACTGAGATCCAAAACAATGAGCAGCAGGGATCAAGCAACCAAGTTCACTGTTGATCCGTGTTTACATGGATTCTTTTGCACTGTTTTGTTCCTTTTTGCTTCCACAAACAAAGTACATTTACTCAAGCGTTGTACTTAAGTACAACTTTGAGGTACTTGTACTTCACCTGAGTGTTTTCTTTCCATGCCACTTTCTACTGCTACTCTGCTACATTTGAGAGAGAAATATTGTAACTTTTCACTCCACAACATTAATCTGCCAGCTTCAATTACTAGTTACTTTACAGATTAAGATTTTTGCACACAAAACACAGATAGTTTAGTTTTTCTGCATTGAGTAATTTTACTTATAATACATCAAGTACATTTCCTGATGATACTTATATACTTTTAGTAAGTGAGTAACATTTTCAATGCAGGACTTTTACTTGTAACACACTATTTTTACAGTGCGGTGTTAGTACTTTAACTTAAAGGTATAGTGGAGGATTTTCCTGAATTTTAGAAAAGAACCGTCCTCTCCACTTTTGGAAGAAATGCACATGAACAACACTCTACCTGCTCCCGAGAGGGAACGCCTATTAAACGTGTGCGCGAGAGAGCGTGCACGAGCCTAGTTCTCCTCGTGCACGCTCTGTTTACATGTTGCTGTCGGCATGGCTCTACAAGCCTACTTTCCAAAAGAAGATTTGGACTTTTATCACTATGTCAGACTCGCCACCGGTAAGTGAAAATCTATTTATGAGAAGCATCTCTATAGCTAACTTTAGTCTTGTGGGATCTGATATTGACTACGAGCCCATGCCCTGTTCATCCCGACCAAGATCCATGAGAGCCGAGGGAGACGAGGTTGGGGCGGGGGCGCAAGAGCCAGCACCAGCCGAGAGCGGGGAGAAGGCGCCGTGAGAGAGGGGGAGGCAGCGGTCGGGCTAGAGGCCGCAGAAAGCGAAAACTACCTAGGGACGAGCACGTACGACGGCCTTACGTAGACATATCAACAGAATGATTGACAACTAGGAGGACCAATAGTCTTGATGATCCACCCGGAAAAAGAAAATCCTCCACTATACCTTTAAGTTTTTACTTAAAGGTATAGTGGAGGATTTTCTTTTGAATCTGAAAGTCTTCCACCACTGCTGCAACTGCAGCAGCAACAGCAGCTAATAAAAGTTGTCATCATCATGAGAAGCTGAAGCTAAATCGCCGTTTACCTCAGAGAAGTGATGTAAAGGCCGCAACCTACAGATGGGATTTACCAAACCGATTCTGTTACATACCTAGCACCATCTGCCCTAGCATGTTATGTCAGCTTTGTGACAGGTAACAAGGAGAAGCTCGATGAGAAAACACAATAACAAGCACATAACGCCAAACAACAGACCCCGGCACCCTCGCTGAACTCCTCCAATGTCAGAACGGCATGAAGACGCACTCTGATCTCTTTCCTGCTACTGATGGAAACATTTTCTACAAGACCCCTGCTGCTCTGAGGTCAGCGGCGAGGCTCCCCTGAAGAAAAAACAAAAACACAATGTACTGATCCACTTAGAGGCTTCTGCCAATCCTACATGAGCTGCACATTTGAATTATGTGATCATCCTGCAGTGGTCATTTAAATGCATGGATGGAATAATAATATGAATATATGAATATAATAGCATACAGTGGACAGGAAAGTGTTTGCGGCGGTTTGTGTAACAGTTTGTGGGGTGTTTGACAGAAGGTAGCTCATGGCAATTAGCATCAGTCAGAGTTGACATGCTAAGTGACAGTGTGGCAAGTGTAAATGCAAACCCTTTATGCTTTCATTTAGCTTAGTCTGTGTCATCTATGATTATGCTAAAAACGCTTCAATCTTGAGTTCAAAACTAACCTTGCACACATGTTTCTACAGCGAGGTTTGTTAAGCTAAATTCTAAATGGCTTTCATACTAAATAAAGTGCTCCACAGTGCTGCTCCTAGTCCCTTTCCAACAGATTTTCCAACATATTACATTCTAAACTCTCTTCTAATCGTTCCATACATATTTGATCGTAGTGATCACCAGCTTATACCACATTAGTGACTGCATACATGAAAATGTCCAAGAATGCCATCAAAATTCCACATTTTACACAAATGCTCCACATCATAAGATAGCGTGGCCCTTGACCTATGCAAAGTGGAGAATAGGCATTTTTTGTATGCGTGCCAGAAGGGCGAGTGCTGTATCTTCATATGCTGATGTGGCTGTACAGTAGCGTCTCTGAAATGTGCTCATTGTGCTTTTTCAGCTTCTGTAGAACTCAAGTTGTGTGTGGTAGAGTTTTTGGTACGGCATTCCCTGCGATCCTGATGTGTTCATAGGTGTAATTTACAACCTATTCAAAACTGGCCGGGGTAATGAAGTCAAAGAGTTTAAATGCTGTGGCCAGCAAATATTTGTAGTTAAAATGAACATAATTCCTAATAAAACATCTCAAAACGTGTAATGTTTTGAATCTGCAGAAAGTTTTGAGAAATAAAGGTGATTGATTAATTAATAATAACACTATTTTCATAAATAAAGACATTTGCATGCAGAAAGGCACACACTGTTGCAGAAAAATTCGCCAGAATGCTGGAAATGAAGCGTTTGATGCTCCAAATGTGGGGGACGATCCAGACACTCAGGTTACAATTTGTCGTCCCCCCCCCCCCCCCCCCCCAATGTTGAAACAAACGTTTTCACTAGATACATTTGAACCCAAAGTTACGCCCTTGGATGTGTTTATGAGTTTAATTTTGCTTAGTTTTTCTTTTTCTGCATTTTGTTAGTTGGACTCCTTCGTTAGTGGGCTGTTTTGTAGAGCAGTGGTTCTCAACCTGGGGGTCGGGACCCCCAAGAGGGGGTGTCGCAAGATCATTCCCGGGGGTCGCCATATCGTTGGGGAGACAAAAATTCAATAACATATTGTAGACTGGGGAATGGTATCATTACTGTGTGAGTTTGGTTCATTCATGTGTTTTATTGAAAGCTTCATTTGTGAATCAGGAGTGAACACAGAAAGGGGTCCGAGAGCGGCTCAGGGGGAGAGAAAAAGTTACAAACGCATCAAAAATCCACAGAGCCTGGAGCACTTTGGACAAGGCATTAAAGCAAAGCATGTATTAGTTTACATGCATTAATCAGAGCATTCACTAAAATCACTCAAAATGAGCAGCTCTCTCTCTCTCTCTCTCTCTCTCTCTCTCTCTCTCTCTTGTTGTCGAGGGTGGTGGGGGGGTTTGCGAACACCAACCTCATTATTCTTGCGGGACGCGCTCGAAAAGGTTGAGAATCACTGTAATGTAGAGGATGTAACATTAGCGTTGCGCTGCCTAGCTAAGTGTGTGTTTACACCGGCAGCAGTTGTTCACTGCAGCGCTGAGCTATGAGTGAAGTTCTAACGTATTTGATTTATCCTTCTGGTACAGTGTTTTCATTTGCCAAGATGCTCATAGCAGGCAAGCATGTAAATAGGCACACTCATTTCCTCTAGTTCCTATTGACTCATTATTTTGATGCAATAGCCCATTAGAGCCTCAGAAAATCTCACACACTGATTAGGCTGCCGTGTGCGGCGCAGACCAGAAAGGAAGTCTGTTTGTTGTGACTCACCAACAGCAGACATTTCTGGAACAGAGGCTCGGTACGGGCCTTCGTTGAACTGCGGCGGATTGTCGTTAATGTCCTGGACTTTGATGATGAACTCAGACGGCGGCTCCAAGGGCTCGTCTGTGTCGGCGTTAACCACCTGGGCTGTTAGCGTGTACTCTGCCTTCTCCTCGCGGTCCAGCCTCTTCATGGCGTGGATGTCGCCCGTTAGTTCATTGATGGCGAAGATGGTACCTGCGCCCTCGCCCGCTAGGACGTACTTGATGTTCTTGCCGCCCACATCCAAGTCTGTGTGTAGCTGCAATTAAAAGGAAAAGAAAAATATGAAATGCAGGTGAAAATGTGAAGTGGACTCCTTAGTTTGATCCCCCTGTGTAATGATCCCCCTGTGTAAACGGACACAAGGATGGGTTAATGACTGCAAGTTGATATGCTCAGCAGATTCTAGAAGTTCTCACTGTGTAAATGCAGATAAGTGTACGATGTGACTGCAATGTGTTGTTTTTGCTGCTATGCTTTGCAGCAACTAGTGTAGCAAGGATACTAAAGTGGCTCAACATAGCCTACACTTTGCTAAATGAGGCCCACTGGGGGCAATAACTTTATAAGTAGCACAGGAAATGGACCTTAGCCTACATTGTTCCTCATTATACATCGCAAATACATCATACAAACACACATTGTGGGGGATATTGCTCCCTACAGTGTGAAATTCACTGAACAAAGAAGCTGGAAGTGCTTTGAATGTGCATTCCATAACACGGCAAAAACAGAAAAGTATCAGAATCCATAAAAAATTAAAGAGGAAACTCTGCACATGACGATCCATGCTCACAAATAACTAGCCTTAAGTTACTGGGCGATACTGCATGTCCCTCATTATTTTGTAATTACAGTTTAATTAGTTCACTAAAGCTGCATTACGGGCTAGGCCGAGTGGTTGGCTCCCATTTGCAGAATGGGCTGAGTATAACTAATGAGTCTGACAATGCTACATAAGGCCGTTGAAACATTTGTGGACAGAAGAACAGGCAGAACCTTCTGTACATAAAAAAAGGTAAATCTGTATGGGACGAAAAGAGATCAGAGAAAAAGAGAAACACCAGGGCTTTGACATGAGGGGAAGCAAAGAACCTTGCTTTTATTCACATAAACTGAAAGAGCACTTCTTTTACTGTAAGTCACCTTTCATATAAGCCTCTTGATCCCCAAGGTGAGTGACTTTCAAAGGGGAGGAGAGAGACACCGAGCAGAACATTTACAAATCCAGCAATGTTGCAGTGTTGTAGTGACACGGCTGGCAGCCCTCTCCTTTTCAGTTTGTATGTTTGTTAATGTGCATGCCTCTAAAAAACACAGACACACACACATGCACACACACACACACACACACACACACACACACAACTGAGCACACAGGCATGCATCACAACATTTGTATTCAGCAGCTTTAATTTCATTTCCTGCCACAGTGTTTCAACAGAGATCCCCGCGGGAGCGTGGTAAGGGTGCAGACTAGCAAGGTAAAAAATCTGTCGGTGAGAATCCCGACCTCTAAACCCCCCCCCCGCAATGTTTTTATACGCAAGCTCTTGCATATACTCGGAGGTGTTGTTTGCAGACACTGACAAAGCACATTCACTTAAATTGTCACACCTTGCACTTTTGTTTTCCTAATTGTGCCATCATTTCACATGAATGATGTAGCTCATTAACACAAATGCCTCGCAACATCCTGCACACTGAGAATCTCCTTAAATGAGCTCAAATTAATGATCTGGTCTGTCATTATTATTTTTTTATCCTGTGTGACTTCTAATGTGTAGTGTTATGCCTGCATGTATGGCTGCATGTTTCCACCATAGGGGTACAAATGGACTATTTTAGCTTGCATTATGGGTTTTGGTTGTGCCATATATCATACATATTTTTAGCAACCCATCGACGATTCAATCCTTAGTGTACTGTGCACTTGTGTAAAAAAGTAATGCACTAGGTTAAGTTTGAACACATGCTGATGAGGACCGTGTGATATATCAAGTGCGCAAGAGGACCTTGAGTTGTTTTGACAACTGCTGTTTTTAAGGTCGATAATGAACTGTTAAGCACAATGATGTTGATAAAGTTGCATACCTATGTCATTCCATGGAAACTGATTGAATGAGAGTGCACTTTTTGTTGTTTTGTTGTTGACTGTTTGGCTTTGTATTTGTAATCTTATCAAAAAATGGATGGAGATGTACGCATCCGACGAGGGGCCTTTGTTGCATGGCATCACCTATCTCTGTCTCTCTTCCATCACATGCTGTCATCTCTCTACTTTAAACTTTATTGTAAACTCAAGGTTGACTTACTAGCTTTTGCATGTTAAAAAAAGCTAGTGATTGTCAACTTAAAATTACAATATTTTACTACTGTTAAAATGTGTTGGTTAATTAGTATAAATTGATATATTCATTAGTTAGACGTTTACGTTCTAAAAATCAACATATATAATATTAACATGAAGTAATAAAACCATTAAAACATAAAAGAAAAATAAATTAAATAATCAAAAACTAGGCTAAAGAAGGAAGTTATATAATTCGATATCAACACTTTCAGCTGCTCTCAGATCCTCTGGCAGGCCGTTCTCAACTAAACATTTTGCCCTGCACTTTGGAACAACTAAAAGACTTGTAACAGATGAACTCTTACTTGTATCCACTGATATCCAAACACCAATGTTTGGGTCCTTCGAGGGCAGGGCCTTGTACAACTATAAAAGGTGGAGGGTCATGTACCAGCCAATCACTTTCAGGCTGCATTCAGGCTACCTGAAAACAACACCAGTGCATATCTCCAACATGCATACTGCTTTCATTTGCTTTGGAGGATCAATTCCACTTCTTGTAACATCAGTTACCACTTTGTATAGCTGTCTAGGTAGAACAAGCCATGGTGCATTCCGGCTGACAAGTTAACAAAAATCACAGATGGATGACTAAATCCTCTATAAAAATGTCACACTGTGTGCTTTTTTTTTTAGAAAAAAAAGTATTGTGCAATCAATCAATCATCACTTTGCGAGAAACTGTCACCTTAACACCACATTTCCTGAACGTTGAGCAGAGGTGGCTGTAACCAGCTGCAGTTCTTAACAATGATGTCTGCTTTAAATGCCCTGTTCGCCCACTTCTTAGACAGCCTTCGCACTGGAGTGCACAGGAGACCATCAAAGAGTACAATTACTAAAGGAGTGTGTGTGTGTGTGTGGGGGGGGGGGGTCTGTCATGGGTCCCTGTCATTAACTGAGTTGCCTGGGCAACTAAAACAGTCCCAAGAGTCAGTGACTTTGACTGTGGCATCCAGGACACATGCAGCATACAATACTGTCGCCATGATGATTATGTGCTAAAACATAGACTGGAGTCACAAAGCACCAATACAGTATTCTGAGCAACAGGTGGTTTAGACACGTAGCTCATTGCCCTACCAATTTCTTTTTTGTATTTGACTAGTTACAGGGGAAATAGTCTGCGTCGTTAATGTTTCTGCCAGATGTCCCTCATTTCTGCCGGATGTCCATCACCTTCCGCTTTCTCTGCTCCTCAAATCTGATCTCTGCAGGGTAAATCCAGACAGCTAGCTAGACTATCTGTCCAATCTGAGTTTTCTGTTGCACAGCTTAAGCAACCTTTAAACATACATGTTCCACCAAAACATTTTCCTTCCCGAGGCTATTTTGCAGAGGCACCGTGGCTCCGTCCGGCGCTTAGCGCCGCCCAAGATGATTGTTATGAGTTTAAAGAAATGCCAATAAACCAGAGGACGTGTTTTCTCCCATCCCGGAATGCTGTGTGGACTAGCCAGACCTTCCTCCGCAGCGCTGTGGAGGAATGCGAGACTACAGTGGCAATAGAGCTCTTAGTAGCCTTTTTTCACTTAACAGGATGAGTCAATAACATCTGAGAAGCCGTCAATAACATCTGAGAAGCCGTCATTGAAGACTGTTTGAAAAAGGGCAGGCACTTTCAAGAAAAAAAACCTGGCAGGTGATTGGATGAACCATCTGTCTATTATGTCCATCATTGTTGTTTTGAACTAACAGTTGCGACTGTCACAAACACCTAAACCACGCCCGTAGCTGCTATAGCTGCTCACCGGATGCTGATTGGGTCGGTTAGCTGGTAGTCCAGACACAAACGCAATATTCATTCAAGCCTGAGAAGATACATTTTGGTATAAAATGTGATCCTATGCTTCTCACGTGATCTCGTGATATCGCGAGAACTGTGCATGGTAAGTCTTCGCTGGCTGTAAAGTCTGAAGAAGACCTTTCGATTTCTTGAATGAAACTGAAGTGTACTACAGCTGTCACGTGTAGTTTCATTGTACTTGTTCTCAAAGTAAACAGTGTGATTGCTTCATTGTATGAATGTAAATAGAATATATCATCAAGAGGTAATAATGCCATTAGTGAGTGCAGCGTGTGTGTATATACAGACTGGGGAAGTTATTATTAGTATTTCCATAGCTACTGTTGAAAAGACATACGTCCATATATTTTGAAGCTGCAGCTCAGGGTGATAAAGAAAACCTTGGTTGACTGAAGAAATTATCCTGTGGCAGTACTTTACAGTACTGTCTGCTTCGTGCCAGAACTTTTGTGCACGCCCATGCACACACATACACACTCACATGCACACCTCCATTTGCCAACCACAACTCCCAATCAGGGGCTGCATGGGACTGCTTATCCTGTCAGCGGAGGAGGAAATATGTCAGACCCTGCTGAAGATGAGCTTTTACGGCAATCACTTGAACAATCACTGTGTCCTAATGAGAAAGATTCTACAGATTCTACTCCCACCCACCAACCACCCCCCAACCCCCCGCCTCAGGCCTGGCTTCCACATACTTAAGTGTAACTCGACAGAGAGAACTAATGATTTTGCTCCTTGTCAGGGCAAATGGTAGATAGGACATGTGCCCCTCCTATGTATGTACCAGTAGGACTGGAGAAGGAGAGGGAGACTGCAGCGAGGAGCGAGAGGGAGGAGATGTTGTCACTGTGATGCAGCTTGTCATCTACTGTCTGCTAGAACAGACTGCACACAGTACATCCGACTGCCTTTTCCAAATTCTACCTCAGTTAGTCCTCGGTAAGGGTCACTACGTTTGCGGAATTTCATCTAGGAAAAAACAGTTACACACATATACACTATGAATACTATTTATCATTGGTGAAGGATGTATTCAGTTCCTTTACATGAGGGCACAATGTAAAAATGCACCATTCCTTTATTCAAAATTATATTTAAGTAAAAGTATTATCAGCAAAATGTACTTAAATGGACAAAAGTCAAAATAGAAGAAACAAGTTCTTAGACTAGTACAAGAAAAATGGCCGCTGTGACTGATATATTGTTAATACAGATGCAACAATGGGTAAGTAGCATTGTACTTTTGTAGCTCGTTTGGTTGTTGTTGTCAGGCTTGCTTTGACTATTGACATATTGACATATACATGTTAGGGCAGTACATGCTCATACCTAAACGACATTATGGGTTCTTTTCCAAAGACTCACAAAACGATGTATTGCCGCACTGTTGCAGTTTAATCATGTGACTGTAATAATGTGATCCTTCTATTTAACATAACGGGTGCAGTTTTATACACATTGTGAAACAGAACTAATTACGTCTAAGCAACAAAAATACTTAGGGTTAGGAAAACATCAGAGATTGGCTTAAAATGAGTCACGTCGTTGTGTAACGGACTAAAACTAATTAATTTCAAAATCGGTTAATTTTAAAATGACAGCTGACTTTTGGTTTCACATGGGACATAAATCCCAGAATTCTGAGTGAAAGTCCTGTTTGTTTGACCCATCTACCACCCCAACCTACCTTCTTACAAAGAATGTGGCGCTCTTATACTTTATCACCTCTTTTCCTTATTTGCTCTCTCGATAATTATTTCAGCTACAAGAGGTCACCGCCTAACAAAAACACATAATTTTGTGTGTTGTTGCATATTCGGTTAGGTAGTTCAGTCCAAAGGTTCACTACCTAAGGGTCCTACAAAAGGTCACAATATACATCCAAGGGACTGTGAGATGATATAGGGGTTGGAAAGATGATAAAACAAAGTTCAGGTTTACAGATTTGTATTCATTTTTGGACATGTGTCTTATCTTTGCTTTATTGTGAAATATTGGACAATTCTAGGCCAGTTTTAGCTCCCAACTGTTTTTCAAATGTAAACGTGAGAAGTTTGGAGCAACTAATACACACATGAAACATGTTACAAGGGGACCCATCTACACACTGCTTCTATGTAAGCATTTACAAATGTGTACTTAATTACAGTATGTGAGTACACGGTCATTCCACCACTGATTTTTATCACAATATGTAGCATTTTATGTTTTTTAATGTAGCAAATGATGCAAACTGGCAACGACATAGCACAGCATGAAAATGTGCGGTATAATGCATCAATGTGTTGACTCTAAATGTCATGTTTGGTGAGATCCTAATGTGGTGAAGACCACAGACGTGTTTAACCAAGATTGCATGACCAGACGAGACGATCCTACTGGATAATGTCATGTTTTGCATTAAATATGTAGTAGATTGCATGTTGTTATGTAAAATGTATGGGAACCCCAAGGGCATGCGCTGCATGGACTAGTTTACATAGCACCTTTTTGTAACAGCCAGATGTTGACCTTTTTTTATCCAGTTCAGTCACTTATTATGACCCAGTTCTCTTCATCTGGCCAATGTGACCCAGTCTCACAGGAACAAATCCATAGAATTCATTCAAGAGGGCCTAATACTGCAAGGGGTACAGTAATTCATTGGCAAAAGTGGTAAAATTAGCGCTACCATTTTCCCCCCATCTGTACACCCCTAGGCAACTGTAGCCTAAATAGTTACTCCAGATAGATTCTGCTCAAACATGTCTGGAAATGAATTGCAGCTTCCTCCCATTTGTTGGATTTTGACTCTGTTAATTACACCTACATGAATAATCTGTAATTCTAAATATTGCAATAACATTTTGAATGTACGGAACAGATGGCGAGATGCATGATATATGATACACTTAGCTATTCTTGGGAACATTTTCCCTCCAGTCTGTCTCATGGCACGTAGCGTTTTATCAAATTGGACAGAAAAGTTCCCTTCTGGTGTGAACTACAACGTATTTCATCAGAGGAAACCATATAGTGAACATAGGTAGATGCTGGAACATTGGAAATTAAAAGTTTCATTGAGAAATATTGTAACCTGAATTATTGTAGGCT
This sequence comes from Gymnocephalus cernua, assembly GCA_023631565.1. Classification (NCBI taxonomy): domain Eukaryota; kingdom Metazoa; phylum Chordata; class Actinopteri; order Perciformes; family Percidae; genus Gymnocephalus; species Gymnocephalus cernua. The sequence continues at coordinate 38,549,375 of CM042426.1, read as the reverse complement.
CCTCAATTGTTGTCTTAATAAATGAAGACATATTTTAAGTGTTGCGTATTTGCTGAAAATTCTTATACCTCAGTGAGAATACAACTCTATATGTCATACTGTTGTTCTCTTACACTGAATACAGGAATTAAATCCATAGGGCTTTGTGGACATTTGTTGCAAAAAATAAATAACATTGCTCATTTGAGAGGTCAAACGCCATATTCATGGAGGCCAAAAAGGGGAAAGAGCACCTTGAATATTTCCCTGTTAATTTATTATCACTGCAGACACTCTTCCGTTATTGAGACAATGGGAAAGAGACAGTGCCACGACCCACATACAAGCAAAGGTGCCGCTTTGTAATTGAAGCCAGCTCCACTCAGAAAAGGTACAGTAATTACAATCAGTACAGAGACTCCCAGTGTTATGCCTTCTCCACACAGCTTGTTTTTTTCCTCCTTTTAATGCCGAGAGAGAGCACGATCATCGGCAAGCTTTTGCTTCCACTTTCATTCTGTTTTATTTTCCTCTTGGACAATCATGAATTAATGAGACAAACACAAAAAGGAGACAATTTTAACTGGATTCTGCGTGCAATCTGTACCAGGGTCAATCAGGGCTAATGTGTTCCGTGTCCATCCCTGCACTTTGAGCAATGGCACATGTGTTAAATCCACACCCAGAGGCGCATTATTGCTTCTGGAGAATAAGTCAAAGTCAAAGCAGCTACCTTTAGTACAAGAGGGCAACGTAATTAGATTTAGCCACCCATGAAGAGCCTTTTGTTTGTGAGTGTGGATGCATGGGAGGATGCATTTTAATCATAGGAGGGTACAGTGTCACCACAGAAAAGAGAATGGGAAATAATAAAATAAAAACAACTCTGCATAATTCAAGCATTCTTCACTATAGATTTTTTACCGCCTGCGCATTACATGCCTGTTGTTACAACAAGAGAGCACTGGACAATCAGTCTGTTCATTGGTGTGTGCCAAACCTACAACGACAGAAAACAAAGCAAAGTAACAAAACACCACTTCTGGTATGACGCATTTGTCCAATCCATGGGCAGCTCCTCATGTGTCCTGAAGAAAAACCTGTGATTCAAGCAAAGCGAATAAAAGAAAAAAGAAAAAAGTGACAAGAAAGAAAGAAATGTTCTAAACAATGTAGAAACAGAGCCGTGAAAAAAGGCTAAATGAGCTCGGCTACGAAGGCTGTGGCGCACATGCTGAGTGTTAAATAGAGGGAGATTGTTTAGCATTAACCTCGACTACTGTCATTACCCTACCTGTGGGCCCCAAACTCATCGGTATACACAGCGTGCTGGAGGTGGGTGGGTGGTGGAGGGGCGCAAAACAAAACAAGCTTAATCAAGAAGCACAACAGTTTTCTTTTTCTTCAGCGTGGCTGACCTAATCAAATCCAGAAATGAGATTGATTTCACGAGGTGCAGATGGATCCCGTAGCAAGTCTAATTCAATGTGCCGGCTCTCCACTATGATGTGTGTTTTCTCGGTCCAGATGGTGCCGCTCGGGTTTGTAATTCATATTTCAACATTTTACTCCCCCCTCTTCCCTCCCCCCTCTCCTTCCTTCGCTTCCCTTCCTCCCGCCCTCCTTTCAATCTCTCACAGGCTTTTTTTCTTCTTTTTTTGTTCGTGGTTTAACCACAGAATATATGAGTGTGGATGTGGAAGTATCACAGACTCATGCGTTGTGTGTGTGTGTGTGTGTGTGTGTGTGTGTGTGTGTGTGTGTCATGTGATCTTGTTAAATGTCACAAACAACACATGCCGACTGGTGAGTTTCATGTGGGAAGTGTTGTAGCTCATGTTTAGGAAAAGTAAAGCAGGAAAGGAGAGTTCTCGCAAGTATAAAATACATACTGTACATATGTCAGGGAGTGTACAAAAATGATGAGGTGGAAGAGGATGTCAGAAAAGCAGGAGTAATTGTAATTTTTCTTTTGACTAAGGGCAGGGTAGTCTGACTTTTTTTTAAGACAGCAGGGGAGGTTCTGTTATTATTTTTCTCATCCTAAATATATATTTTACTCCATCTGTGCCATGGTTCATGAAGGTGCACTTTGCAGTTGACAAACACATCTGCCTCTGTATCAGGGTGCTATCGATGTGTACGGTGGTGGTGGATATTAACAGCTCCATTAAGCTATTAAGGTTTAAATTGGGGCACATGATTAAAAAGTGGAATTAATTACAAATATAATAATTACATTTTTTTTCTTTTCTCAAAGTCAAGAGGAGTGTTTAAAGAAAACTAAAATAACCCTTGCTTTTTTTACAAAGTAAAACCGCCCAGTTCAGCCCCCTCATGACCTCGATAATTTCTCTACAGTCCCTAAAAGCAGCAATACCACACTAAAGAAATTCTCCATTACAAGTACAAGTCCTACAATTCAAATTCACTAATAAAAGCACAGTTATTATCAACAAAACATAGTATCAAAAGTAAAATACTTAAATTACATACTTAAAGTTAATTAAAAATGGTATCTTTTTTATTTTATTAAAGTGCAATTTCAATAGTTATTTAAAAAAAAATATCTTTTGATATTAATGTGGTTTAATTCATAGGAATCATATTATTTAAGCTGATTATTGGTTTGTATGGTTTTACTCAAAATAGTAAAAAGTACAATGTGCTACTAAAACTGGCCTTGCCAAACTATAAATTAGAAATGAAAAAGTAATAATTAAAAAACAATACATGTATATAAATTAGTGAACACACCTGAGTCGCAATTCTAATTTAATTTGCATTGCAATCAGCATGTTTCAAGAGCATTGTCATATATAGTATATATAGACATGAACATATTTCCATAATTGGAAGACATGAAGTGCTGGAGCCATTCTTTGGGGCTTATTCCTACGGAAAAATGCAGATGTGCTCCACAGTGCCTGCTCGAGCTGTCATAGTCATTGTTCTCAACCTGAGAAGCCTTGCAAATTAGCCAGTTTCAATGCCAACTGCCACTGCTAGGAAGGCATGCATTGCTGTGTGTTGAAAACTCCTGCAGGTATTCCGCAAGTTTTCTGGACTTGAATAATGGGCTCTGACAGCTTTTGCTGAGCACTTTTGTTTGTCCTATAGCAAGTCTCTACTGTGTTTCTTCCAACCGCGCTGCAGGCTCTATAGCTTTACTATATCAATTGTTAATGTGCACTAACTGCACGTGATCAGTCAAATATGTGTAACTTTGAATGCCAATAGCTGCTCAATCGGGATAAGGACAACTATGAGATTTATGGAGCCAGACCATTCCCTGCCAAAAAAAACCAAGTTATGATCTGTATGTCTAAAACATCTAAGAATATGTGTTCTGATCTCATCTCCAGTCGGATCAATATCCCAGATACATTATTTGGACTAAGAATATTTTTTTGTATATCAGTAGCTTATTCCAGCATTCAAACTGACAGAGAGACACCCAAACGCTTTGCACGTATCTGCTGTGGTTTCTCCACATTCAAAACCAACATATATCTCTAAATGGGATACTGCTTTTACAGTAAAAGGCAGGTATTGGAAAGCAGTATTTGCTCAGGTCTAAGAACAAAAGGCGGTGTAAATGAGGGCTTCAGCGGCTATATTAATAATCATCTGTGCCTTCTCCTTTGAGAGGCCTGTGATATTGAGTATCATTAGACATGCAAATAACAGCTCCATTTTCCCGTCCCTGGGATTAGGAAGGAAAGAGAGAAAAATGAAGAAGAGGCATAGCTGTGGCAGAAACAATTAAGCTATCCTCTTCTTCGCGGAAGCACTTGGCAGCCGGCTTCAGACTGCTAAGGGGGAGGGGGGCATGATGGGTCCTTTGGCTATGCAGCGACGTCAACACGCTTGTCTGAGCGAATGTGCAATTGCGCAGAGCATCGCTTTAAGATGTCAGATCACCTTGGAGTGGACGGCAGCTACAAGCACAAGCACTCCCTGTGCGTGTCATGATGCCGCTGTACGTGTTTCACACTCTGTCTGGAACACAGACCAGGAGACGGAGTGTAAGGAGGGAAGGAAAGAAGGAAGGAAGCAGGGAGGGAGGGAGGGAGGGAGGGAGAACAAAAGGAGCAAGTAGCAGGGGGAAAGTAGACAAGAGAGAGGAGACATCTCTGTTGTTTTAACACAGTGGACAGTGATGACATGTTCCTCTGATCCCTTCCCTCACCCCCCACACAGGCGACCATTGAGTGAATTACTATGTTGCTCGGAGACCCTCAGACTTCCTCCGCCGCATTAGACAAATATCCACGGCCTCTCTTGCTTACATAATCATATCCTGTGGCTAAACAGGGCCAACTGTCCTGTCCTGTTGCACCACTCCAATAGCACAAAACCAAGAGAAATGATATCAAAGCCATCCTGGAATGCTGTACTAGACATGAGGTAGGACAAAATATTTTCACACACTAAAGTAAAAGTAATTTGTCCATTCCTTCGGTGCTTGGAACGAAGAAGTGGGCATGGAAATTCCCCGATTCCTTCATTACCTTCATTTCCAAGTTATCTTCATTTTTCCACTTCTTGCTATCACATAACAAAGCTACCAGGACTGGGATGAAAGAAAATCAACAACAACAAAAATCAATCTTTGTCTCTTAAAAGGTTACCTAAAGAAAAGTAAGAAAACAGGTTAGGCCTAGAGGGTATTATAGCTGTAAGATCCAGCAGCTGAATTAAGACCAGTTAAAACAGGTTGTTTCTTTGTGTCAGCCTATAAAAGAGAGGAGGGGGGAAAATAGCATGAGGCAAATCTCAATGAGAGGCTGAGGATGAAAGCATGCAGTAAGAAAGTCAAAAGTGACTCCCTGAAATGCTCACGTCTCTCTCTCTCTCTCTCTCTCTCTCTCTCTCTCTCTCTCTCTCTCTCTCTCTCTCTCTCTCTCTCTCTGTCACTCCTTTTCCCTCTTTATCACTCTCTTCCCCCTCTCCTGCTCTCGCTCTGTGTCTTTTTCTGGAATCGCCCGTCGGTAATGTCAACAGAGATTTCACGGCACAGTGCCGGTGCATCAGCCGGACTCACATTTCCCCTACCTGTGATTTACATCAGAGAAGAGGCTCATGGGGGATTTTCCATGCCAGCAAAGGGAGGGGAGCGGTGGTGGTGGGTGTGGGATAGGGTGGAGGGGTGGTGGAGCTTGTACCCTGGGGCTTGACGCAGTAAGGCACTCTAACAATGGTGGCGTAGACCACCCAGCTGAGGGATGCTTTTACTGCACACAGACAACCTGCATGACTGCATTCAGGCCCTGCTCCTTAAATGTCACCATCTTCCTCGTTCAGCACACAGGTCGGACTGAATTATTCCCAGAACATTTTGGCTTTTTAAAAGCTTGAAGTGATATTATTTTGGTATGGTAAAAACTAGGGCTGAACAATATATTGTTTTCTTATCGTCAACGCAATATCAACTGTCAGAATAAACACAATGCTAAATAACGCAAAAGACAGTAGTCAGTAAAAATCAGTAGAAAATTGCACTTTAAAATGTAACTGTCATTCTATGTTTAGTGCTGCCTTTTAATATTCAATTCAATGTTCAATTGGTTCAATAAAAGAGTGTTGAAAATGGTTTGCTTTCATTTGTTTTAAATTCAAAAGCAATTTGTTGTATTTTAGCAAAATACTGAAAGCAGTAGTATTGAGTATACTTTATTATCTGTTTATGTATAAAAAGAAATATCATTATAGTGATATTCAACATCCTTGCATATCGCATATTTTCCTCTATCTTTTATATTATACGTGTTGTACTTGTCCTTATTGCACTGAAATTATGTTCCTTTTTCCAGAGAAAATCCAATAATTCTGTCCACTTGATCCCAAAAAAAGCATACACAATACATACAAATGGGATTTTGGAAGGGGGCGTGTTCAAGGTACAATGGGGTGGTAAGTCTCTATAAAATATATTACATTGGCTGAATTATAAGCTGTTTTTACAGGGCAGACTGGGCTTAAATTCAGCTCGATCTAATAAATGTAATGCAGGAATTTCCACATATGCTCACATGTCACAAGTCAGTAGCTGGTGTTAGGGTTAGGGTTCACCTCTCTCTCTCTCTCTCTCTCTCTCTCTCTCTCTCTCTCTCTCTCTCTCTCTCTCTCTCTCTCTCTCTCGACCTGACTGCAGTTCGTCACCGTAACTGACTTGAGTGGGCAAATGCTCACATCTGATGGCGTCTGGCACTTTAGAGAGGTGTTGTCTTCACAGATGAACCCTGACCCTAACGCTAACCCCAGATACTGCCCCCCCCCCTCCAATACAGTAAAACTACACATTTTAGAGTGGCCTTTTATTGTGGCCAGCCTGTGCCACCTGTCCAATAATCATGCTGTCTAATCAGCATCTTGATATGCCACACCTGTGAGGTGGATGGATTTTCTCAGCAAAGGAGAAGTGCTCACTAACACAGATTTGAACAGATTTGTGAACAATATTTGAGAGAAAGAAGCCTTTTGTGTACGTAAAAAAAGTCTTAGATCTTTGAGTGTTGCATTTATAATTTTGTTCAGTATATATATATATATATATATCTCCAAAGAATAACCACATGTGGAAACATGTGGTGAGCCTCGTTGGTCTAGGGAAGGGGTTAAATACTCCCTGCAGAATAAGATGACATTACACAGTGGTTCAGTTCAACTGTACTGCATATCTCTATTCTCCTCGATCGAGCCGAGGTGGACACACGCACACATTTAGAATTTCTAAAGATGCATCTCCAGTGACAGATTGGTTTAAAGAGGTGTTGAGAAAACGTTTACACGTCATAGACACCGTGGATCCCTCCAGGCTGGAATTAAGTGTGTGTAGGAGTGTAATACTGTACCTGCTGTGTTTTGAGTGTGTTACGATGACAAATGTGGATCTATGTATTTTGGACTGGATTGATGCATTTTGATTGGAAGTTAATACCATTTCCAAAATAAAACGTCCCAGCTGCTTTATATAAGCCACAGAGTGAACAGGAGTACTGTAACATGGACATGTTGCTCTTTTTAATGTCATTTTTGTATGCTGTAAAAACTACAGTCCAAGTATTCTTAATTATACTGGGAAACATGGGCACCATAAATCCAAATCTAGGTGTGATTGAAAAATGTGTGTTGTTTTTTGTTTGGGTGAACCCACCCATAAAGGCAGTGTGACCTTACTGTAGTGTCAATTTACATAAACCATAACTTGAATAACAATAAAAATGCTTTAAAACAATGTAATTATAGTCACAGAGAAACTTCTATCATACCATAAAGGCTAACATCTATATATTAATTAACTAAAACCCCAAATCAGCCTGATATAAAACAATTAGAATCCCAAAACGTGAAGAGGACACAGTTAAGAGAAACATCTTGTGATGGTTGTCTTGTCCGCAGCTAACGAGCAGGGACGCAGTGTTTGTGCGACATGTCATTTGTCTCCCATAATAAGACATGAGTGCTCGCAGACATTTGAAGGGAGTCAGCATCGCAAAACGACTCCTTCCTGGAAAGACATACAGCGGAGCTTGCCAGGAAGGCTTTTTTTCCCTTCTGAGTCAGAGTGTGTGTGTGTGTGTGTGTGTGTGTGTGTGTGTGTGTGTGCGTGTGTGCGCAAGCCGGAGTATGTGCATACTTCACTTGCAGGCCTGTGTGTGTGTGTGTGTGTGTGTGTGTGTGTGTGTGTGTGTGTGTGTGAGAGACAGATATGTGTGTGCATCTTCGCTTGCTAAAATGTGTAGAAAACACAGGTTTTAGTGTGCGTATGTGCTTGCCTGTGTGTGTGTGTGTGTGTCACATTGTACAAATGCCCCCTCCCTATTACAGCTGACTAGTAGATGGATGCTGGCTGTCACACCTGCCTGACTTTGTTCCTGCCAGATGCGGTGGGGTCACAGGGAAAGCGCCCAAACACTCATCAATCTCAACCATTGTCCAACATTCTCTCGGCTCTAGCAACAGCTTCCAATATCCATTTAGTCGCTCCAGATGCTGGCAAAAATGCTTACATACACAGAAACTGGGTGGCCAAACCTATTGACCTGCGCCGTCGGTACGGGTGGATGAAAAAACAAAGGACGTCACAGGATCAGGAATAATGTCTAAGTGCTTTTGGCAAATAAAAGTTAAACTTTGCATTTTACTCTGCGAGGTCGTCATTGTCATTAGGCTGGCAGTGAAAGAAATTGAATTTGGTGTGTTCCCAAATGCCGCTGTTGACTGTGATGCTGTGAGCAAGTGCCAGTATCCTCCCGGCGACCTGAGGTCTTTTCATTTAATAACACCAAAGCCAAAATGGAGGAGCTTGGGAGTCACATTGAGAGGAGGGGTGGGGGGCTACTGGAAGGTCTAAAGGACGCAGGTAGGAAAAAAAAACAATCACAACATTAACAAACAGTTCCGGCGGGGATTTTGGAAGCAGGTGAATGTAGCTGTGCTAAATGTTTGGCAGCGTATCCAAAAGCGAAAACAATGTGCATCGTTTTGGTCACTAACACATCATTTTGCCTTTGGGAATTCACCAAACTCCATTATATTTGAAATTCACTGCTGGCCTTATAGTTGCTCCACACAGGGAAGCCAGAAAAGTAATTTCCATAATTCTGGCTCGTGCAGAGTTTTGCGGTTCCCTTGATAGGAAGCAGCTCTTAAGTAGCCAATCCGCTAATCGAAGGGAGGGAAATGGAAATAGAAAGTATAAACCCGACAGATACAATTCATCCTGTTTCATCCTGGTGTTTTTGCATCCTTCCCCTCCTATTAAAATGTTTTTGATGAGTTTGTAGTGTTTGAAATATTCATGGCAAAATATGCAAAAGTGGAAAGACAGAAAGTGAAATGCCTCTGAGCAAACACAAGCTCCTGTATTGTCTTTAAGCATTCAAGTTGTGTTTAGTGTTTGGTGGTCAACCGCTTCTGCTGTGGGTCACGCTGTCGTTTTCCAGAAAGATGTTTTGATGGAGCAGCACAACACTTTTTTTTTACATAGAGTCGTTACTCAGGGTGCAAAAACGCTCTACAAACAGTAATGGTGCAGAAATGCAGCCCTCTGACACTCTCTCCACTCTGCTTGCCTGCCTCTCAGCAGCGTTTTCTCTCCGTGTCTTTTCTACATTTTCACTCTTTAGCTCTTTCTCTCCCTTTTTAATTCTCCCTCTCCTCCTCTGGGCCTCCTGAGGGTTGGGAAATAATGTACACAAACATAACAGGGGAACGGTATAAGCGCTCATGTTGTTTACGAGAGGAAAAGGGGGAAAATGAGGGAGACAAAAAATAAATAATACAGCAGGAAGAAATCATCACAGCGTGTGTTTCCATTCCCGTAGCCACTTTTAATTGTGAAGAAATCAGAAAGTTGGGAGCGTTCCCCGCAGTAAGCAGATGCACTTTGATGCTGTCACTCACACGGTGTGGGGCTTTTGATTAGGCCTCGTCTGTGCACCCGAGGCTCATGACCACACTTGGCAAGCAGGAGCCATTAAAATCCCACCAACTCTGGCTCCCCCCTCAGTCTCTCTTTGTCTTTCTCCCTCTCCCAACTGGGTCACCCACTGCGATAGACTTGATACTGAAGGTAACTACGTTAATAACTAGTGCTTGTTATGCAGGAAAGGGGGGGTTGGAGGTGTGCTGGTGGGGGACATTGCAAAATGTTATGGAGTAAGTAGTCTATATCGACGACGTTTCATTTCCGGGATTGTTCAGGTGCCCCCCGGAAATTCCGCCGGGTGTCCCACATTTTCGGGCTGGATGTCCATCACCTTCCGCTTTCTTTGTGTTGGCATTCTAAACTCGGTGGATTTCTGAGGACTCTGGTTAACTGCTCCTCAGATCTCTGCAGGGTAAATCCAGACAGCTAGCAAGACTATCTGTCCAATCTGAGTTCTCTGTTGCACGACTGAAACAACTTTTGAACGAGCAAATGTTCCACCAAAACAAGTTCCTTCCCGATTTTGCAGCAGCACCGTGGCTCCATCTGGCACTTAGCGCTGCCCAAGATGATTGTGATTGGTTTAAAGAAATGCCAATAAACCAGAGCAGGTTTTTCTCCCATCCAGGAATACTGTGTGGACTAGCCAGACCTTCCTCTACAGCGCTGTGCGAGACTATGGAGTTAGTTAAAGTTCTGCGTAGACGGATGATTTACCCTTTGAACCCAGTTGATCATTCATACATATACTGAGGGAATTAACATGACTGCTTAGGTGGAAACTACTACTAACTACTACAATAAGTACATTTAGTACTGCAATTAAGGATAATTTTTAGATACTGTACTATATTTGTACAGTTCCTCAACGTATTTACAATTCATGCCACTTTATTCTTCTACTCCAACACATTTCACATAGACATATTGCATTGTATTTACTACATTTATTTGACAGCATACTTACTTTATCCAAAAATGTACACACTAGAACATATTGTATCATTTAACATTCTGTTACAGATTAAATGATGATGATGATGTTGATGTTGTGTTGACCTGCCAAGGGACTACAGATGAAAAATAGCTTCTTAGCTAACTCTGGCGCATTTACATTTTGAGTGTAAACAAAAAATGTTAATTAATGTGCATTGTCCCTTTTAAATAAAGATTTAAGAAATAAACTACCCAGTAGTGTATAAATAATATATAATAAATATGGGCTCCACTGGGAGATTAAAATGCTACTTACACATCAATGCATCTATAATAATATTCCAATAATCTAATACAAATAATATCAACTCTGAAAGGGACCATTCTGCATAGAAAGTACTTCCATTGCTGATGTTGCTGCAAGTACTTCTGTACATTTGCTTACAAGTGTATGCATCATTTTGAATACTAAGAAATATGTTGTACTGCTGTTACTGCTGTTTCTAAAGGATGTAAGTACTTCCTCCATTACAAAAAGATAAAAGATAATACTCAACTGTCGACATGTTCTTCAGTATCAAACCCTAACCCTAACGCTTACAAAGCATGATGGGAACCCTGGTTGTAAAACCTACACATTCATCTCAAATGAAAATAAGAAAAGATAAAACAATAGGGGTGACAGGAAATTATGATTTTGTTATTTGTTTTGTTTTATGAATATATTATTTGACAGAATGTCCTATCAACATGGTTCTTATACATCTCTGGTACTCAAATGTACACACTATCCATTCATGTACTGTACAACTATTATCTGTGTGCTTAAAACCTGTGGACACAGGCAACAAAAACAAAACAAAATAATTTGATACTTTTTCTCCATAAAAAGCCTCCTCCCTCTGTGGCTTCCCAGCAGTCTAGTAAATGGGATGCATAGCACATAACCACAATGTCCCCAGTTCTACCGCTTTGTTGGACCTTTGTTGCACGTCATCGCTCTCTTTCTTTGTCTGTGTTTCCCGTCTGTGTTTCTTGTCAATGAAGGCTAAAAAACTCATTTACAAAAGTGACTTAGAAGAGTGACCCTGCGTCTTATCCCTTCGATAGATGGAATTGTTTTTGGAGTGGTTTCTGCCTTCCAGGGACTCACAACAATGTACATCACTCAATCAAATTGTATACTCATCAGATTAAAAGTACTGTCCTTTTCCCTGAAATGTACAAACACTGTAACTGTTGTACCTGACAAAAAAAGCTAATTTGGGCTCTAAACAGTAAAGTTACAGTACAGTCATGTCTCATTTGTACTACTACCACTTGGAGTGGCAAAACGTTTCGACTATTAATCTGTTACTTTCTTCTCATTTGCTCCTTTTCAAGTCCTCTCATTCTCAACATATTGGTGCTAAATATCTAACCTGACGAGCCAGATGGTTTGTTACACAGAACCATCCGAGAAGCCATCATTGGAAACTGTTTGGGAAGGGGCAGGCACTTTAAAAAAAATACCTGGCAGGTGTTCGCATGAACCATCTGTCTATCACATCCGCCATTGTTGTTTAGAACAAAGAGTTGCGGCCGTCACACACACCTAAACCACGCCCGTAGCTGGCTGTAGGTCCTCACAGGACGCTGATTGGTTCGGTGAGCTGGTAGATTAGACACACTGCGTTACTTAAAGCCTGACAAGGTGGATTTTTGTGTGATATGTCATCCACAATTCTCGCGTGATCTCGTGACATAGCGAGAATCCAGCTGCCGTGCAAGCAAGTAAGATAAATATATTACAAGTGACATTATACAGCATACCCATAAGACATGCTGGGACTGTCACAGGCTTTGTAGAAAAGAAGTGTCAAAGCAGCCCAGGGTCCAGTGGGTTAAAAACATGTTTGTGCATTTTGTGTGCTCGAACATTTGGAAAGCGACAGCAAGCGCTGTGCAAAGACACAGTGCCCATGTGCCACAGACAGACAGGGAACCAGAGACAGAGTGACACTTACAGAGAGGATGACACTTCCACTCTGCCGCCCACTCCTCTGCACGACCACACTTCCTCTCTGCCTTGCCGAGTCCTGGGGACATCTTCCATGCATGCTGGGTGTCACAGCAGACCGATGACTGGCTTCAGCAGCGCAATGCCATTTCCCCTTCTCACACTAAACTGTCACACCCCCCCCTCCTCCTCTTCTCCACACCTTCCCGGCCTGCCGGGGCCTTACTGCTTCTTGGCCCGAACTGCAATTCACACAAGCACAGACAACAAGGAGGGCACACACACATATTCATACGCGCACACTCACACACATATAAAAGTTCATGCCGCTCTCTTCCTTCCTGTGATTTACACTCAGTGGGAAACTGCGCGGCCAGTCATAGTCATCCCACTAACCGGCTCCGGGAGCCTCTTCTCTCAGGCTAAGTGAGGACCAGATTGCATTCACGCTGAAATGCTAAAAGGTCACGCTACGAGATCTTACCACACAGCCCTAATGACTCAACACAACAGCAGCCTTTGGTCCGCCGTCGGGTTGTGAACTGTTTTTCAGAATACTTTACATAATATGGCTTGGAATCCATCAATGCTGTTTCACAAAATACACTCTTGACCTCACATAAATGTTACAACACTTTGTGAAGTATAAATGATAGATGATTTAAAAAATAAATAAATAACAGAATCATATTTATTACCAAAGTAAGTTTTCACTTGCAAGGAGTTTGCCTTGGTGTATTCGGTCGACGCATTCTTAAGAACGTGTTTGTGTGATATCGTACAAAAACAAAACTTCTAATGAGATTGTCACAGCCCGGTCTGTGACTTCTGGACTCCCTCGGGTTTTCCGTTTGTTTCCCTGTCTGTCTTTCCCTGTGTCTCCTCCCCTGTGTGTGTGTGTGTGTGTGTGTGTGTGGGGGGGGGGTTGCTTATCAACAGGGGCGTGGCTCTACAGGCATTACCAGGCACACCTGGCTTCCATTTACAATCAAGCTCAGTACAAGAAACCCGGCTCTCCACTCAGTCTTCCCCAGATTGTTTTCTGCTCTCCACGTGGTAACTCTTGAGGCTAAAAACTCCAGTGAAGAGTTTAACTTTGACCTGTTGTTGTATCTCGACTGAAAATAACCTCACCTGTGTCTCCTCCATCTCCAGCACCTGCCTGAGCTGAGCCTGCCTTCCTGTTGATCCTTTGCCACTGGCTGCCACTAATTCCCCACCATCAGACACCCCCGCTTTCACCAGGATTATCATCTCACCTCCTTGTTTAACTCTCTTACTTGCAAGTGTTGAGATTAAATAAAACCTTCTAACTTCAATCCATTGTGCCTGTGTCCGAGTCTGTTTCTGGGGTCCAAACTAGGAACAAACCATAACAGAGTGCATGTGGTGCATACAGTAATAAATACATGGAATACACTATATGAATTACAGTGCAATACTTTTCATAGCTATATCTTCTTTGTACGAATGGTTCATGAGAAAAGCTTGATTTGGTGCATACGATAAACATAATAAAAAAGTCAATAAACAATAAGGCAAAGTACTGCTATAGTCATGGACATAAATACAGATATTCCAATAAAAAAGTATGTAAAAGGACACTATAACAAAATAACAAATATGTACAATATAACTGTTTTAGGAAAGGGTGATGCAACAAAAACACACTCTGTCTTGTACAAACACACACACACACACACACACGCACACACACACACACACACACACACACACACACACACTCTTACGCTGTGTGCACAAGCCGCTCCCACTACCAGTAATTATTATTAGGACAGTTGCAACCACTGCCAGGAAATAAGCTTAAGCAGCCTTTCCTCTGCCTTCTTAAGATTGGAGGATAAACTCGAGAAAAAAACTAAAAAGAACGTAAAACAAATGCTACCCCCAAGACAGCACACAACAAACAGAATATTCAAAAGAGGAGAATACTGTGGGCAGGGCAAAAGAAAAGTCTTGCCAGGAGAATTCAAAATGTGCCAATATGAAAGCAGCATGATCCCACAAATCAAAATTTGTCACCAATTTACTCTTGTTGAGATTTCTGGAGGGGCCGGTGGCTTGTTTGTGTCCCCTGTCACAGCCAGGAGGGTTCTGAAATGAAGCCTGTGACGAAACATGCACAGCAGTACTGGAAAAAGAGGCTCGACCAGCAATGCAGACTACCATTAATTCTTATCAATACTCGTGCAATTGGGTTAAATCTACCCCTCCTCTGTTTCCCCTTTAAAATCGCTCATAGATCTCAGAGCATCCCTTCTTCTACCAGTGTCATCGCAGAGAGCCACACTTTTCAATTTCTGGAGTGAGAAAAGGACAGGGGGTAAAAAGCCTCTTCCAGTATTACATCTTTTCTACTTTATTACCAGTCTTCTGGGAAAATGGGGGCAGCTTTGCAGCCTGGCTATCTGTTTACATTTTCTTTACAAGACTATATTGGAATTATAATTGTGTTGTATGGCGCCTTTTTTTTTGTGCCTTGCTCTGTTTAAAGGTCCTGTGGACCTGGGGAAATGAAGAAAAATGGACCCCGTTTGAGGGATTCGATTACTGAGGAAGAAAATGCAGCTGCACACCGTTTTTTTTCCCCTTTCCCTTTTCAGTTTTCCTCCAGGTGCCAATCTCTGGATATGCTCAATATTAGAGCAGGAATGGGGCAGAAGCTAACACACAGGTATCATATATATATATATATATATATATATATATATATATATATATATATATATATATATATATATATATATATATATATATTATTGGGAAATCATTTCTTTCGGTGGACATAAACAAAAGGAAATATAACTGTAAGGTCATGAATTAAACTGAGTCTAATGTTTCTGCGACTGATCCTGCTGGACTGATATTATTTGATTTATTGACTTGGGTGACTCGGGTTTTTTTTTCCTTCTTTTTCTCAAGGTTAGCAGAGGCCACAGTGTTGAAGTGCTGCATGTTTCTGGTTGCTTTGATGTTGCCTTAGCACCGGGCTGAAAACGGGCTTTGAAATGTAATATAAAAAATAACAAATCATGAAATGCATTTAAACAGTTTTTTTTTAATCCAGCCTTTGATTTATAATTCAACAGAAGCAATTTTGTGTTGACAAGTTGACAAGTAAAACTCGGTGTCCATCTAAATACAAATAACGTCGAAAAGGCGCATTTTTTCCAGTCTGCAATATATTGCTGTTGTTAAATCAAACTAAACATTTTCACCATGTAAAAAAAAAAAAAAAAAAAGCTTTATCACTGGTCACAACACAATGTGACATGCAGGTTACACAAACACAGCACACATATTCCCTGGCAGTGTTGATAACCAGGGCTATAGTCAAGTCCACCTTTGTCGAGTCCAAGACAAGTCCAAGACCAGGACTAGTCAAGTCCAAAAAGTATGAGTCCAAGTCCAAATAAGAGACAGTCAATACTGAGACAAAAAAAAAGAATCATCTTCAAGAACACTCGTTTACAGTACCTGTTCATAATTGAAGTGATGGGACAGACAGTATATCTTCTACTTTAAGATCATTTTGCTTTATTATTTGTAATAATCAAAAAGCAAGTGCAGAGTAACACACTATAGGATCAAATTAGGCCATATTATTTACTTAAAATATAAAATGGAAATGCTCCCATTCTTGAACGTATTACTTGTCCTGAAGAATTCATAGTAAAAGAGCTCGCTGAAATTGTGTCTGTGGCCTAAATGAAAAGGATAGATACCTGATGATTGAGGTATATGATGCAGGCAGGCGTATCCCAGGCGACCAATCTCAACGCCTGTTTGAGATGGATTTTGAATTAAACTAATAGCTGTTGTCTGAACGAGCCCGCTTCATCAGTGGTGTTGTTTTGAAGGAGGAAGTTACTTTAGGACTGGCGAGTCCAATGCCCGAGTCCAATGCCCGAGTCTGAGACAAGTCCGAGTCCAAACACCAACGAGTCCAAGACGAGTCCGAGACAACAGAAAAGTGTCTCCAGTCAAGTACTACAGCCCTGTGTATAACTGCTGATATTCCTGCAGCTCCACTACGTTGCGTAGAGCAGTGGAGCGAGACAGTGGATTTGTAACCTTAATAATGTTTGCAATGAATTAAAATGCACAGCTACAAGCTCAGAGTGCAACCACAGGTGGCGGTGAAGAGAGCGCAGCGAGAACAACTGTGACAAGTGCAAGGCTCCATAACTCGTGTCCATTTAACTCTTGATTTCTAATTTACTTTTCTTATTCTTATTTTTTTGCCAACATTTCAATGAGATGAGTTTGCCATTTCATACAACAAATTCCTGTGTAATATCATCTTATCAATAAGAAATTACTTGCTTGGCAAATTGCTGTGCAAAATGTTCATCGGAGGGGAGAAGATCCATATCAATCGTTCATTTGCATAATGCAAATGAATCCATCGAGAGGAAAAAAACAACTTTGCTGCCATCGCTGACAGTTGGATGCCAGCCCTGCTGCTGGAAAAGCATAAGTGCCTTTACTACAGAGCAGCACAAAGGTCTACAGCATTTTGCTGTTCTGAGCAGGAAAGTAAACTGAGTACAAACCCCAAGCCGATGGAACAATATTCTTTCCTGTTTTTGTTTTGTACAGATACAACTTCAACTGGCTGGAGAATGAGACCAATGTTTGACGAGTTGCTTGGTTTGTGAGCAGTTGTCCATTTGTTAGAACTCAGGCATTAGCAGAGGATGAGCTCCCTTCCACTCCATTAGGCTTTCCCCTGATAGAGTAACACCATTTTAGCCCCCTGTTTACTTAATATGCAGGATCCGGCCCCGTCTATTTGCTGCTAATCAACTGATAAGACGCAAGGCCTTTTCTACGGCCCCTGGAGGATGAAAACCAAACTCCTAATGGTCATTAGTAGCAATTATGTTCTGTAACTGGCACACCCCTCTCTGCTTTTGCTGCGTCGGCTGCTTAGCACATGTAGATCCGATGTAGATGCAAGGGGATCCTGAACGCAGCTCCGGAGCCTTACAGGATCCACTTTCATACGCCGAGGCTGACCACGGCTCCCATTTGATGATGGACAAATTTAGTTTCCTGTCTGATTGCCTGCTGCGATTGGGATTACGTTGCTATTTGTGTACACAGTATTCAGTGTGTGTGTGTGTTTGTGTGTGTGTGTGTGTGTTTTTCCTCTATTTGAAAGCATGGCGACGGTGTGTCAATAGCTGTGTGACTTGAAACACGCGTCTACTCTCCTCCACTCTAAAAGCATCATTAGTACAACACTCTGACTTTACCGTAATTGTGGCATTATCAAAGGCATCTTGAGGTCTCTACATGAAGCTACAATGTGTCCATCCCAGCATGCAGCAGCACTGCCCAATTAGCTAACTCAGCTCCTTTGCTTCAGGATTCGGGAGACTTGCGATTTTTCTGCTAAACCACCAAGATCAAACGGCCTCTGCCCTAATCCCCGGAGTCGAACCTGGGGAGTGTGATTCTTATCGACAAACGCAGAGCCGGTGCAGAGTAGGATCCCATTACGTATGCACAGGCACCCTTCTGACATGCTTTTTTCCCCTCCACGCCGGTGATGCAACAAAGGCAGGAATCCGGCTCCTGTTTTTGCATTGTAAATGTTCACACTAATATTGTGTCCATAGATCCTGCTCAAGACACCTGATCCGAATTCCGTCTTGATCTGATGTGGTATTTGTTGTAATAATACAGCGCGCTGAGGTATCAGCTCAGTTAAATTCCTCCATTCTTTTTTCAATCTCTGTGTAACGTGGATATATGATCTATTTATGAATCCCCCTTCGATCATTTCTAAGGAGCTCCCGGAGATGAAAAACTGGATAATACATGGAATGGTATGGGTATTATGACTATTGTTGAGCTAAACTGACATAAACAGAAACATTGTCTTTAGCAGGTGTGTGTGTGTGAGCAGCAGCAGCAGATGCTTTAAGGACTAGTGATGCTGTGTAAACAGGACAACACTGTACAAAGATGTGCTGTTTGGTTTTTTATGATGTCTGCATTTTAGAACATGTTGTATTATATTTTGTATGTAAAATGTCACATTCACAAAAGTAAATTCCCAAACAGAAAACCTCTATTTAAAGTTATTATGAATGAAATGCAACAATCCATACAAACTATTCAGCACTCTACAAACCCTAAATCCTTAAAGACTCGTGGTATATGTGAATTTCTTAATTGCATGAAATTTCTGTTATATTTTTTCTTTTTTTCATAATTTATTTACCCCTTAACCCCTTGTATGTATGTGTTTTGTCATTTGTCATTATACTTGTCTTGCAATAAAGAATTCAAAAGAGAGAGAAAAGCATCATACACACACACACACACGCACACGCGCGCACACACGCGCCCACACACACGCGCGCACACACACACACACACACACACACACACACACAGCACTCAGGTGACTAATAAAGAGGCATCGTGTTGATGTGGTGCAGTAATTACACATCCCAGGATATCAGCACGGTATTTACAAAAAAACACTGGGCATCAACAACGAAGAAAAGGTCATCAAGGCAGATATGACATTAGCATTTTGACTGCACACACATTGTGCGGACACACACACACACACACACAAACACACACACACACACAAACCGTACACTGTACACCAGACACACCGAAAAGATAATGTCATGTTTTCTTATCTGGCCACTCAATGAGACACATAGACAATGTGTGTGTGTGTGTGTGTGTGTGTGTGTGTGTGTGTGTGTGTGTGTGTGTGTGTGTGTGTGTGTGTGTGTGTGTGTGTGTGTGTTTGTGTTTGCATGTGCATCTGTGTTCATGTGCCGGCGTATTACTGTGTGCACAGAGAGACACTGATAAACAGGCCACATCTTGGCAAGTGGTGATCCAAGCGGGCGCGCCGGCTGTAAACACTGGGAGTGCTGCACAGATTGAGATGGAGGAAAATGAGGACCTGTGTGACTGCTTCCTTCCAGATGGAGGCTACAATGGTTTTGGGGTTGGCCCAGGTCTTTTACCCCCGGTGACAAACCATTGAAAGATCTGTGGAGCTATTAAAATATTGCTGCCTCACCACAGCTGCTCCTCGTCTTCATCAGCTAACAGCAGCGACGCGGCGGCGTCATGACGCAGAAAAAAAACACAGAAAGTAACATAAAAGGGCACTGTGCCATTTTGGCAGTGTTCCCTTTTCTTAGAGGGGAGGAGAGTCATCTTGGGAGACTCGGAGGGGGTTCCCCCTTCAAGGCACAGCACTCCTCGTTTTTTGGTGAAATTTAAAGTAGCTTTGCGCTTCTTGTTCTCACTGCTTAGTACTGAAAGAGAATTCCCTCCAAGGATATTATTGTTGACAGTGTTGTATTTTTGGATTTTCAGTTCAATGCATTACTTAACTGGCATTCAGCACTATTTTTTTATTGTATATTACCACAAAACATACTACCCCCTAACAACATTAATTAGTAAAGGCAGCCAGGTTAACTGGTGAACTAGAAATTTTAAATTGCCTGTAGGTGTGAATGTGAGTGTGAATGTGTGCTGAGCCCTGTGATAGATTGGCAGCCTTTGAAGGTGTACCCCGCCTCATGCCCAGTGCATGCTGGGATAGGTGCCAGCCTCCTGTGACCCTGAGCAGGATAAGCTTATGGATAGCCCTGATTATAACAACGCTGTTCATGTGTTTACATATAAATATTACATTGATTTAGAGAATTGAAAGTTTAAGTGAAATCATACCTGACACAGTAAACGTTGTAGAATACATATACTGTATGCACTGAAGTATCTCTTTAGTGAATTGAATGAGTAAGAGTAGTAGGTTGAGGAATGGAAAGGGTATGGGGGAAATTAATGTTTTGTTTTTCTTTCTCTTTGTTTTAATTCTATATTTTTGTACCAAATGTTTAATATCAAGATGTATTGACTGTAATCTTACTTTCACTTTCCTACAAAAACTATGTCCAATAACAATTGGCTCAATTAAAAACATTCAAGTGAAATTCTAATTCTTTTTTCTTGCACACACTGTATATTCTCTGTGACTTGACTGTGTACTTATTCGGTCAAAACTGTAACTTCCAAAGAAGAGGAAATAAAAGTTTTACAGCATATATTCTTCTGTTGCGTCAGAAAAAGTGCAATAGTTGTTCTCAAGTGGGTGTGAATTGTTGTTTCTGACTGACAGTCTCAGTACTCGAATTTGATTGGTGCAAATTCTGTGTGGGTGTGCAGTACAAATAATTTCTTATCACCAAGTGCCACACATACAGTTAAACAGCTCGTCGGCTGACATGGTTAGCCGTTCCTCGGTCCCATGTGTACTCTGAGCACGCTGTACGTTACTGCGTGTAGTACTTCAATCACTGAATAACAGGCAGAGTGCTGAGGTTACAGGACAACTCATCGCTGTGTCCGGTCAAAAGAAACAGCTAACACTAGCTAAAGCCCATCCACTGCATAATGTGGGATGAACACAACACTAATGCAACTAAAAATTGCGCACTTCTGTACTTACACTTGATATTTTAAGTACATAGTGCATTCACGCTGACAACGTGTGGCCACAGGCAGTGCACTATGAGTACCCAGATGCTGCACTCAAAGCAGTCAAAATGTTGAGTGTGGAACGCTGGACACTACTCGCACCCAACGGTCGCCATCTTTGCTACGGAGCAGAAGCTACGGGACCAGCAACGTATTTTCCAACTAATGAACACGGCAGCGAGGAAGCTGCAGCGGTTATTATTGAAACGACGAAACACAAACTATACAAATGTAATTTAAACATGAGTTGTTGTTTTTTCGTAAGTACCACTATAGCCTACTGCTGTCAGTGAGAAAACAAGCAAGGTGGTTCTCAAAGAAGTGGTATTTTCCGGTCAGTGCATATCGGCCGTGCGCCATTTCAGACAACGCAACCCTATTTAAATGTACACACTACACAAGTGACTAAATTGTGTACACATTGTACTACATGTAAGCATGTGTTCATATAACATGACCAAAAAGTACCATCTGGTGGAGATCAGTGCTAATGTTTGCAAGCTAGGCTTCCACTTTGTAAAGGCAAGCTAGTTTGTTACTTTTCTGACTTTGACCCTATTTTCAAAAGCTGAAAAATATGCATCATAGTTTTTACATTTCCTTACACAATAAGTGCAATCCAAACTTCAGTTCAACTTCCTTGTTCGTAATTCGTAATATAAGCACTCCACAGGGGTTCATTTTGTATGAGGTTGTCACCGCGTCATAAGCATATCAACCTACCACTTTCAAACACTTTGACAACTTAACTAAATGTTCACACTGCTCCAACATTACACCAGTCCGGTCTTTCATCAAACTCATCTGCGATGATGTTACACTAATTGGATGTTCTATTATTCATAATAGCAGAAGTTTTTCTTGGATCTCTGCCTTTCATTAAAAACACAATAGAGAAGACCGGGTGTTAGCAAAGATTTGTTAATATTTCATCAGATAGACGGTGCATGTCCAATCCACAAGCACAACAACAGTCACTTGCGGCTAGGATAAAGGTAATTAGCCAGACTTCGATAACAGACGGCCTCTACCCTCTAAAAGCTTTTCACATGTTTCTGTCATTCTCTATTCACTGTCCCTCAACACCTCATTTCGTTGCCATCGAGAGAGATGGAGCAGCTGAGAGAGGCGACGTAACATGCAGTGTTCCTCTTTGTGCATGCGGCGCTGGCAGACAAAGCACATACACCCAGGATTCTTTGAGAACAATTTTAACATCCAGCACGCTCGGCCCAGATTCCCATTAAGCATTTATGATTCATCTGGATTTTATATTATAACGTTGTAAATTTTTCATGCATCTACTCCCCCTTCCACTTCCCATCCCTTTTTCTGATCCGACAGAAAAAAAGAATTAATCAAACAGTGGAGGAGGAAAGAAAAAAAAACATCCAAAGTGTCACTTTCACACACAAACAGAGAAGCGTGTGTTTCCATCATCACCACCTGCTTGTTACATCCAGGGTGTTTTTTATTATCTTGAAGTCCGTTCATTTCTACGTTTCAGGCTAGATGTATCACATGCACCTTGGAGACACAAACAGCAGGAAGAGGCATTATTAGAGGGATACAGGTGTCTTCACAGGTAGAGTGGAAGTAAGGTTGGACAATAAAGTATGGGGGGCGGTGTGTGCTGCCCTTTTACGTTCCCACCTCTCCTCCCGTGGCTATTATTTCAGCTATCTTTTTGTTCTTTCTGCAGAAGGGATCATTAAACCGAAATAATTCATTTGTGAGAAAGGTCAAAGCCACAGTCTGTTGGTACCCAGATACCAAAGTTAGGAGCATTTGCAGGGAGAGAAGTGTGTGTGTGTGTGTGTGTGTGTGTGTGTGTGTGTGCGTGTGCGTGTGCGTGCGTGTGTTTTTATTGTCACGTCAGTGATTGAGGTGAGCCACCTCCTGCCTTCCACTCAGCAGTGATAATAATCATCATCTTTAATACCTGTTATAGGTGAAGACACCGATCTTCAAGTAAATGTCACATCCACTGTTTACTGAGGCTGCTTTGTTGTTATTATGTTCCATGAGGCGGGTGAGGAAGGAGCTAGGGAAGGAGGGAGGAGGGAAAGTAAAGAGGCGGAGGAAGAGCGTTAAGGACTGTCATCTTTTAAGTGCCAGAAATAGGCACTCACCCCGCAGAATCAAAACTCCCTCCCCATTGTCTCTGCTGCTCCAGCCCACGTGTGCTCCCAGCAAACCGTGAAGCAAAAATGCACATCCAGTTGCACAATAACAACATCCATTCTTAACAAGATTACTCCGGCAGTCCCAGTTTGGCTGATGGGACGTGTATGGGAGCAGAGGCGCAGGGATAAGCCGCCTGCAGCCGCCTGCAGCATTTCACATACGCTGGGCTCTATCCATAGGAGAGGAGCTGCCTGGGGACTGGAGCCAAACATTGAGCCCACAAGAGCACACTGGCACAGGGAGCAGGAATCTTTAGCTCCTACTGCTGCTGCTGCTGCTGCTGCTGCTGCTGCTGCTGCTGCTACTGCTGCTGCTGCTACTGCTGCTGCTGCTGTGGCTTATGCCCACAACTACTATGTCAGAGGCAAGGGCAAATTAGCAGGTTTCAGATAATCATAATCTTTTGATTTGAATAATCAGATTTGAATAATTGTAACCTCATTTACTGCTACTGATGCTTGGCCAATGTTTTGACTGGAAAAAAAACAGCACAGACTCATAAGTAAGCAGAATGTCCAACATCACGCTCTCTAATGCTGCCTTAATTTATTAATAGTTTGCCGCCTGTTTTCAATGCACACGGTGCACACGGTGTTTAACAAATCACCAATCATTTAAATGTCAGCGCAAGACAAAGGCCAAGTGGCTTAAGCCTATTAAATTGCAAATGTATCTCTTGATGCTTTGAGAATGATATAATTCAAACAAAGCAAAATCCCCTATTTTCGAAAAGCAACCACACTAATTTAGCCAAAGCGGCACACGAGCCAAGTGTTTGAGGTGAACCACTTTAATTCCTATAAATTAGTTAGAGCAAAGTTCAAGGCGGAGTGCCAGATGATTTAGCCTGCTAAGCGCTCCACCTCCACACAGCCATCCCAGGCCAAGCCCGGTGAGCCAGGGAATGTGAGGGAGGCAGGAGGAGAGGAGAGGGGAGGGAGAGCCGTTAAAAGCGGGCTGTGGTGGGGGGGATTGTTGGACTTAATTAGAAGAGAGGGCTTTTTCTGGATTTCCACGGGAAGAGTTTGACACCGTTGACTGACAAACACTGACATGGGAGAGAGCTAATCGCGCCGACACAGTCCAAGGTGAAACCATAAAGGGACCATTTGCTATGAATTAGCACTGCTGTAGAAGCTCAGGAAAGTGGCCCCCGCGTGAGCTACTCACCGTACAACATGGATTTAATCACGCTGAGCCACAGATGTGAGTGATAGCAGCAAGCTTGTTATTTTGCTCAGGGACTCTGAAGCCATGTGAATGGCTGTGCTTTCCTGTTAAATTATAATTGCAGCTGATGCATGTACACAGGAGAGCTACCAGGGATCGCGGACGAGACGCGTCATGTGCCTCCTTATGATACAATGAACTAAAACATGATTTCAGCTCCCTTATGGAAATGCAGTATGTGAGTTAATGCACAGCAGTCGCTCGGCACATGTGAGAGTAGAGACAGGACACTGTGAGCTGTGTATGCTCCAAGGTTATCCGTGTGGGTGTGTTTAGAAAGACATCACGAGGGAAACAGAATGAGTGATTATTCAAAAACGACACATCTGCCATTGGTACAATTTAAACATACTCTACAGCACTTTCAGTAACACTTTGTTTGAAGGGGTGTGCATAAGACTGACATGACACCTTCGTAACCATGACATGACCCATGTCATGAACATGAAGCAGCCTTTATGATTGTTTATAAATCTGTAAGTGTCATTTGGTAAATTATGACACTTTTAATGCAAAGTTAGCATTGTTTGAGATGTTTGTGTTATGGCAACTTGACACTAAGCAAGACACTATAACCTGTCAATGTCTTTGTAATGACAAATTTCCATTAACCTAGACAACATATCGTGTCATAAATATGGCATAGCAGGCCTAATTATCAAACTTTAAGAAATCATTACATGGTTGGTTTTTACATTGGCTGTCATGAGACCATTATACTTGTGACATGAATATATTTATATATTTTTTTTTTGTTTTTTTTTTGACCTCAAGTAAAGTGAAAGAACTTGGACTTGTCGTAAAGATGTCATGAAGTTTGATTACAATTAAGACTTGTCGTAAAGATGTCATCAAGTTTGATTACACTGTCAAATGCTTTCATAATGGTGTCATGAATTATTCCCTTGACCACAAGTAAAGTGATAAGACAAATGACACTTAATGACAACAGTCATAAACATTCACAAAGACTCATTCATGTTCATGAGAGGTGTTCAAGAGATGGTTATGACAGTCATGCCAGTCATATGCACACCCCTTAAAGTGTTACCGCACTTTCTATTAAATGAGCACTGACGGGCTGGTAAAACGACTCGGCAATACCTTTTAAGATACAGGCAATGGCGATACGTTTGCTTCAAAAGTAATAATGCCAGTGAGGAAGAGGTCAACAGTAAATTGGTAATACCACAGAATTCAGACTGCAGTGTCTGCTCAAAACACATAGAGAGCAGTTTAGAGAGAAATCTTTTATGAATATGACTCCGCTGACACCCCAGCAAATGTTTGCAAAGATACAAGAGCTATGAAGCTTCATGGACATGTTATTTGCTGGTGCACATATAACCCTCATGTCTAAATATACTCCATCCAAGCCTGTGTCTGCTCATCTCATTTTAGTCCATAACACTCCCGAATGGACTACTGTACGACACACACATGCACATACACATACACAGCTTGTTAATGGGAAGCAGGATGACGACACAAAGCCATAGACAACCTGTCAAGCTTTTCGAGGGCAGCACTAATGTGATCCCACAGCTCTATCAGAGCCACCGCTGGGCCCAGTGTTTTATTACAGACCGGGAGGGACAGACAGTGGGAGAGATTGGAAAGGAAGAGGGAGACTGTGACCATGGCCCATTGATATAATGGCCCTGCCGGCATTAGTGATATACTGTGCAGGTGAGCCTCAGGGAAAGAGAGGAGCACCGTCACAGAGCAGGCAAAGGAGGTAGAAGCAGAGGACAGAGGGATGTTAGCATGTATTTTTTTTTCTAAATTACACAAGAGGAGGGGATGGAGATCTAAGGGCTGAGAGACAGAGGAGCTGCTGCTAGACTGCAGCTCAATACGGGTCTTTGTGGTGCTGCCTGGAGAGAGATTACAGAGCTGTATTCCAGGCACTGTTGTGGGTGTGAGAACCCAAATGGAATGAAATAAGGTCCAACAAATATGGATTTAATGACAGCTTTTTTTTTATTCAATCCTCTCACTATGGCACTGGAACCTGTGTCTAATTTGGGCTATAGTTCAGAATGTATTATATCCGAGCCAATGCTTATAATTTATGTGTCATAATGGCTATCAATCACCGGCAATAATTTGGCTAATATTCTCGTTAACTCCCACTCCTCATCCATCAATCAAAGGCAGAGCCAGATATGCGCTCAATTGTTGGAGCCGGGGTGAATGCAGATTAAGGTGGGGGATCCTCGCTGATCAGAGGCCACACTGGCACGACTCGGTCAAGAAAGCCGGTTCGTTTGGCAGCTGCATTCAGGACTCAATCTCGCCTTAGCTTTACCTCGCTGCCTCACAATGCCAAAGCCAAACACTTGGAGAAATTCTAACAATGTCATTGTACCACACCCCATCAGCCCTGGAGGCAAGCTTACTTGGGCTCAAGAGTCAGTCTCTCCATAATCACCCCGTCACAGAGAAGGAGAGAGGTGGGGGACAGAGACAGAGACAGAGAGAGGTAATCCAGCCGAGCAGAAGTAGCTTGCATCAGTATTTATAGACATCTTGTTCTGGCAGTCCAAAGTGCAGAGAGCAACATAAAGTTCTGAATTGAATTTGGGGAAAAAAATATCCCGGATAAAGATGGTTTACTGATGTCCAGGTGGTAAACAGACAAAAGAAAAGTTACTGCAATCTTATCTTGTATCATGGTGAACAGATACACCATTCGGTAAATAAATCAATTAATCAATCAATACATATTAAGGGCACCTGCTTTTTTCCAAGCAGCCCTATGAACCAATGGATCCAAGCTGTGTTCTCTTGTCAGTTTCACCTGAAAGTCCTTTGAATGTAGACGGGGAAATTTGATTTCTCCCTGCAGCTCAGGCTGGAAACCTGTACGTTTATCTATCCTGCTTCCGTTACAATTTTGCAGAGACCAATCACAAACTGGCTTATCCACCTGGCGCGCTTTTTGTTTACATTCAACATGGCGGCCACCGAAGCGCAGCAACCCGTTGATGCCGCTGTCGCTGCTACGTCACCCGGATCGTTGGTCTGATTGGTTGAAGGACTATCCAATTGCGTACAGAGTAATTTGAACTATGCTCGTTGATCACGCCTCTTGTGCAGAGAAAATACAGAGCAGACTCCCCAGACTAATGTTCAATATTTGTGTTCAAAAGATTGAGCTTGGTCTGGTGATAGCCAGACTAGGTCGACAGGGGAAAACAAGAAAGACGGAGTCAAGTCACTACTTGAAAAAGGTCTTCTTCTTTTAGGGCAATGCAAACATCACTTATATTACACAATATCTCCTCTGCTTCAAGCTAAACACCCTGTGGACTTTCATTACACCTCCAATCTGATACTACTGTGGCCCTTCTTCTTGGGAATCCTGTCGAGCAGCTTGTTTGGAAGAATGAAGCTTGTGTTTCATTCCCAGAGCACACCCATACACACACACACACACACACACACACACACACACACACACACACACACACACATGAATACAAAGGTATTTTTTTTCCTTCCCAACATATCCGTTTCCTTTGCTGAATCAATAATCAAAGCTGCTATCAGTCCTTGCAATCTTGCAGTTCAGCCTGAATTGATTAATACTAATGGTTGATTATCAATTCGCTTTGTGTGAAAACACATATACAATGCTGTGGTGGATGAAAGTGTTGGACAATGGGATGAGGGATCAGTCAATTTACCACATCTGCGCTACAATTCAGCAGACTGGAAGCCATCATTATCAATCCTAACACACCATATGCTAAATGATCGCCGGGAAGTAAAGGAGTTGAGAAAAGTTAACACCGTTAGATATCCCAGTGCCAACTGCCATCAATCTGCCTCACGCTACAAAGAAAAGAATTCAGATTTCTCTTTGGTGCAAACACAGCAATTTGTCCACTGTTTGTCTTTTTGTTCTAAGGCAATGTTTTGTCTTTAATGGCCTGGTGTAAATGAGCTGCTTCTTTGTTTGTTTGAATAATTGAAATGGCTTTGATCAAAGAAGGGAAGGGAAACATGGCTGAGAATGCATTAGCGTTCGGATAGGCCTCATGCCAGAGTGAAGAAAGGTTGTCAACAAGAGTACGACAACCTTATACACTAAAGAACTGCCATTTTATTTTAAAACCCGGGCTACACTTTCCCCATCATGGCTGTGCAATGGTAAATCAAGAGCTGCTTTACCTAAAAGTACCCTCTGCTTGCCTTCCAATGGCCTACATGAGAGTCTTTACTCGTTGAAGTGATATCTCCCACTCGTCGTCAACAATGAGCAATCGCACGTCCCCAAGCTCAGTCCGAGTGTGAGCGATGCGTTCAAGCCTATCTACCTCAACACTCCATTTGCGTACTTCTATTCCTAATGACGGGTTATTTCTGAACCGTCCCTGGCTCCTGATGAGTAATCCTAAAATCCCTTCCAACACTGTGTTCGTTTTAAGCTACAGCCGAGCAACAAGCTTTCACAGCTGTCTCCCCTGCTTCACTTTAACAGGTACTGCATGTCTGCTCCCCGACGCCAACGGGACTGACGGGGGCTGACGAACACGGCGCTCAGTGAATCACAATGTCAAGAAAAACGCGCTGGAAAAGAACAGCAAAAGGGAAGGGTGCTGTCACGCCTTGTGGCCGTCCTTCTCAGTCTTCCACACCTCCGCCTCCGCCTCCTCTAACTCTCCTCCCCTGCTTTTTTTATGCTAATTGTCTCCACTGAGAGCGAACACCGAGAATGACACACCGTTAAAAATCGATGGCACAATTTCACTCTATCCCTCTCGCAAACACCATCTCTCACTCTCCTTGTAGTCGAGGGGAGCCTGGTCGCAGACACACGATTGGGGATGCACGTATAATTAAACCTCAGAGCGCACCGGCAATAAAAAAACTATGGGATGGAAAGAGTCCAATCTTTGGCCCTGGACTTCCTTGATTATAGGCCCACAACCGCAGACACAGGCGGTCTCACACTGTGGAAGGAAATTGTGCAAAATACACAGAGAGCCGTGTGACCCATTTGAATCACACCTCCCGCCCATTTGATTCATTTTTTAATTATGCGTGAGAAACACAGAGAAAGGGGAAGAAAATGGGACTGAGAGGGAGAGAGAGATTTATAGTCTTAAACCAATACAGTGCCATCATGGTTTAACATAGGACTTATCTTAGCTGTGCCAGGCGTAGTCATGAGCACTTAACCTTGCAGTGAACGCAACCCGTCATCATCATCATCATCATCATCATCATCATCATCATCACCTTGCAAAAAGGCAAGGCGAGTTCTTCTTCATCCAGAGCGCACCCCCCCCCCGCCCCCCCCCCCCCACCACCCACCCACCCAACCCCACACCCAATCCCTGCATGTCCTTCAACAGGGAGAGGCCTATATCTATGACAAACCTATGCTACAGTCACGTTTGTTGCGAATCCTTAACCGAGGCCTTGAGAGAAAGCATGCTTCACCTTTTAATTTTGTGCCACCAATCCTCTGTTGACGATGCAAAGAGCATTTCACCCTCGCTGGCACACAGCCTGATATACAAAGTGTGTGTGAGCTTGAATTTACGAATCTCTTATCCACGTTTTTGTCGTCATTAAGTGTTATAGTCTTGTGTGACTATTTTTTTTTCCAGGTAAAACAGCCATACATACTGAATATATCTAGTTATATATCTAGTTGATATGTGAAATCCTTGATACTCAGTATGTCACAGTTGGGATCTAAACTTTAAATTCCAGTCTCACGGATGGTCACTGTGGCCCCAGAGTGCACACTTGTTTGTTTCAGCATTCTGATGAGCAGCCATCGTGGAATCCAACAGAGGCTGCCTAATTGACTCGTGTGAAAAATTAATGCATCACTTAACAGCATTTCTGTGTTTGTACGATATTTAGAAAACACAGGTGCAAGTCCCACATGGTGGCGAATGGTTAATTGATGCAGCCATATGACAATGCTCGGGATAAAATAAGTAAAAAAAAACAAGAGGAAGTGAAGTTAAAAGTATTTACTTGGATCACAAGTGGCTTATTTTTTTCTTGTGCAAGAGCAGCTTTTTGCTTCAGTGCTGTGAGCTCTGAGGGGGTTGAAAAACACATACATTGCAATGCACTACAATGGCAATATGTCATAAACAAGAAAGCCATACCACACCAATTATCAAATATTAAGCACCGCAACACTGTTTGCAAAAGCTATTACTGAACAAGATCAAATATGCTCGATGGCCTGTGTTCCTGTCCGCGCCAGAGTGGCTTGGTGATATTCTGTGGGAGGGAAGCAAGCGTTGGCTGCCAGGCTGACTCTCCCCAGGTGAGTCCCAGCAATGAGCTGTGAACAAGCTGCTTTGGCCGGGCTGGCCAGCAGCCTTCCCTCCCCTCCCCTGAAAACCTGCCTGACACTTCCATACAGGCCAGGGAGCAGGTGGCCCAGAGCCGCAGGATCTTTTATTTAAACTCTCTTATGTTATGCACAATTCCAATTTAATCAGGTCTTTACAGGAAGAAATGGGTGTGGGCGGAAAGGAATTAAAATAATAATAATAATAAAAAAAATAAAAACTTTCTTGTGCATGTGTATATTTTGTGTGGAAATAGCAAGTATGTTAATAAAGTAGGGAAGAAACAATCTGTGACTGCTGCACAGTATCTCGGATTTCAAGGACATCCAACGCAGCATAAAATGTTGCCACCATTATTTGATGAGAGTTTAATTATTTCCAAAAGCATTTCGTCAGCCCTCTTCCTCCCTGCCTCTACACATCCCTCTCTCTTGTCCCCATATCTCTGCTTCCCCTTGACAACCAAAACCCTCCCGCTGCCCATGGGAAGGAAGAAAAAAAAAAACGGAGGGAGCATTCAAATGGCCGAATTAATGTTTCCACACGATAAGCGAGCTTAATATAATGCTGACAATCACAGCACTCACCCTGCCAACTAGAATTGGATCGGGTCCAGAAAATTCTTCCAGCACAAACATTTGATTCCAAACCCATCCTCTCTTGGCGCGGCTCAGTAATCTTTGTCCTTCGCCAGGACCGCTCGCCACCGCTGCGGACCCACCAGTTTGTGTACTTTTGGACTGGCCTATGATAGGAGTCGTAGACACGCAGGGAACACAAGTAATCCACACCAGCAGCAAGGACATCCACAGATCCATCAGCATCTCCTCGGACCGCTTTGGCATCCTGTCGTGTGTTTGTTTTCTTTGATTGTTTTACGAGTCTCTTCTCTCTCGGCCTCTCGTTTCCAGCACCTCTCTCTTCAGATCAACAGCTCCTTCTTAGATAACAAGAAAAGGTTACTTGTGTCCTCTTTGAACAGCAGAGCTTGCATTCATGGCGTGATAAAGGTCACTTGCATGGCTTGGCATGCCTCCATAGCAGTTGATGAGGGGGTGAGGAGCCCAGCACAGCATCCATTTGGCATTATTCGGAGGGGGAGACCTAGAAGGGAGCAATCACAGTTGTTTGTTAGTTGTCTGTTTAGTATTGGGAGGTGGGGAAGAAAGAGGGAGGCAGGGATAAGAGCGTAGAGACATTACAAACATTTGAACAAATCAGAAGAGACTGACAGAATGAGAGAGTGAAGAACAAAAAAAAAACGGTTTCTAAGGCAAGCAGAAGTGTTTTAGAAAATGATTAAACATCAAAATTCTCATTTCAGTACAAGAAGTCAATATGCCACTTCATCATGACAAATGATGTATCTGTCGCAGCCATGACCCTTCATTCCAATCTTGTTTTCATATCATGCCGCTACAATGGAACAACAAATGGGTATGTCTGTACTCCAGGCTATTCAGCCCACAACATCAGATTGCCTTGCTTTAATCTGTTGTTCAGGGGATTATCCTGGAAAGATTTTGAGCAATTACACGTTCCTTGTGATTAATGTTTTCACAATACATACGGGTTGAAATATTAGTTGTAGGCTGCAATAAAATTCCCTAAGCCTCCATGGACGAGTGCATGCAAGAGTGCAAGCTTCAGATGATAGAGAGACGGGGGTGGCTGCAGGTGAGCGCTACAATGTCAACAGCGCTGCAGCTCACTGATATCATGATAATCCAGATGAGATCATTGTGAAGGTATTTACAGAAGGTGTTTAATCATTTAATGAAATGTGTAATATTACACTTCTAATTAATATGAACATTCACTATTTTTATTAACACAGAAAGACTGCAATAAAACAAAAGAAATTAATTAAATACAGCAGAGTGACTCTGCAGTAAAATAAGAAAGCATCTAGCCTAATGTAAATGTTGCCATTTAATGAGAAAAAAAAGTTTAAGCTTTGACGTGCATTTAACCAGCTCAGTCGCTTCAGTGTACAACACACTGATGTGCATTGCTGAGCTGTGCTCACCAGAATGCAAAACCAGAGGGGGGATAGCACAGACACAACGGCTTGGATTTGACTTGTCCTCAGCTAAAACGGATGCAGGTGGACATGCTATCACAGCCCCGGATGGCTTGCTTTTTAGTGTCGCTGTAAGTTCTGGTAAACTTTTACTACACACAGTATGTTACTGTACTCATATGCTGTGTGCTTCCAGGAACGCATTTCCAAGGACAATAAGCTGTAACGTATTCCACCTGGAGCCAACTGCACTATCACAAAGTGTGGAGTGATCACAGTTACTGTGACATTCTCCAACTATAGGCACTAACAGAGAGACTAAAAGATGCAGGACCAGGTTCATTTAAAAATGAAAAAATAAAAAATAAATAAAAAAACAGGAAAATAGGGGAAACATATGAAGAGGAGAATATAAACCTGTTAAAATACCAAATTTCACCACGAATGCCTGGCGTAAAAATAATTGGCTTTTTCCTCTTTTTTTATTGCATTTTAAGTCACTCTGGTGCGTGACCATGACTAAGCAAGCGGTTTCAGCACCACGGGTGAAGGACAGCTCCCCGCCAGAAAGCAGCCGGTCCAGACGACTAACAGCCGCAAACCGAGCGCCGGCAGCGGCGGAGCTGTCCAAGGTAGTACACTCACAGGGACATAATATTATGGATGTTTCAATGTCTAGTCACCCGGGTTGAAAAATAAAACCACGAATTAACCCACAAAGTTTGATCGAACTACTTGCCATTTACGCCTCTGCGATAGTCTGCAGCACGTACCCCGGTTGCCCAAATTCGCCCTCTCTCTGAAGTTTTTACCCTTTGAGGAGATATAGTTTCCAATGAGCCGTCCTTAGTGCATCACATGTGGCACCAGAGCGCACAGGCAGTCCGATTTACGGAAAATGAAGCATATACAGGCAGCATTTGTGCGACTTATACCGCGACAGAGGCAAGGGAAATGTGAATAAAGAAGGTCGCCTAAGTTGCAGATCTTTTTTTTTTTGGAGACTTGCTCTGTCGCTCCGTGCCGGAGTAAAATGCACTGTATCTCCCGCGATGGAGAAAGGGGCTATGGGAAGTCCTCATAAAGCCCTCCACTAAACGCCAATGTAAATCAGTAATAGCTGTTTAGGTTTATATATCATATATATCATGGTGGCGGGCTATACTTACTAGTGAGACTTGCATCCTTTTCCGCTGCTGCATCGTTTCACCGTTTCTTTTTATTTTTATTTTCTCTCCTTCAAAATACGCAAAAGAAAGTCCAATGCGTTTGATTCGAGGCGGATGTGGGGAAATGAGCAAAAAAACCGCGGAGAGGCTAGAAATCCTTCCTGCAGTTTGTCAAGGCGGAGTGACAGTGTTGGGGTTGTAGTTGCAGGAGCTCCGACAGGCTTGCTGGCCGACTGGAAAAGTGAGGAGGAGATGGAGGAGAGATGCACGGCGGCGAAGAGAGCCTCCCCTCCACGGCGCTCATTGGGTTGATGAGGAGCCGGGTCAACAGGCGCACAAATGAATGCATGCCGCTCTGCCCAGCCACTGACGTGCAAAGGTTATCGTCTCAAATTGCCGGCTATACTGTAGCTGTAGATATCACAAAGGTGTGTGTGTGTGTGTGTGTGTGTGTGTGTGTGTGTGTGTGTGTGTGTGTGTGTGTGTGTGTGTGTGTGTGTGTGTGTGTGTGTGTGTGTGTGCAGGTAAAATCATACCATTCTGTATTTTCTTCCCTCTCTGTATTCTAACTCTTCTATTTGTTGATGCTGCGACGCATAACTTATCCCTCACTTCTCTCTGTTATTAGTGAAATGAAATAGGGCCAGGCGGTTAGTGAAACGACACCGAGGCTGCTCATTTGCACTGTCACTTGATAGGGCTAAGCAATGGACACATGGACGCACACATTGTGTCCCTGTTGGCGCAACAGAAAGCAGAACTATTCAAGCCATGTAGGCGTACTGCATTCCCCATAACCCTCAAACTGACTGACAGTTGTAAAGGTTTAGTTTATTTGTATTCTTGACACATGCATGTGTCTGTGCATGGAAATAAACTAAAGCCCACATTATTACAGGACAAGGAGCAGGGGAAGTGTTACACAGGTCTTATTAAGACGGTTACTGGAAAGGTCATGCTCATCATTGCATAGCGGAATGTGTGTGTGTGTGTGTGTGTGTGTGTGTGTGTGTGTGTGTGTGTGTGTGTGTGTGTGTGAGAGTGACAGCACAGGGTTATCCATGATGTCTTGATGTTGCAGCTGCGTTTCAGATGGGAATTCTCCAATCATCTTTTTTAAAAGCTTCTGCTGCATAATATATTAGGCTAAAAAATGTTGAGCCATGTTTCTCTTTGCTCGATATGAATGAAGATATCATTGACAGACACATATTGTGTGTGTGTGTGTGTGTGTGTGTGTGTGTGTGTGTGTGTGTGTGTGTGCACGTGTGTGTCTGTGTGGTGTATGTGTAAGTGTGTGAGAGAGATAGAGAGAAAGAAAGAGAGAGAGAGAAAGAGAGAGAGGGAGAGAGATAATGTGTGTGTGTGTGTGTGTGTGTGTGTGTGTGTGTGTGTGTGTGTGTGTGTGTGTGTGTGTGTGTGTGTGTGTGTGTGTGTGTGCGTGTGTGTGTGTGTGTGTGTGTGTGTGTGTGACAGCATGTCCATGGACAGAGCCCTCTAGTGTTTGTCCTGATACTTGTCAGCAGCCGAGCAGGCCTTGGGGGAGCAGGCTTCATTAGTACAGCAGGAGAGGATGGTCAGCATACTGTCGCACACACATGACTTCTGTCTTTATTCAGCTGTGAGAGTCTTTTTATGAGCCCACAGAGTATTAGGCATCACTGTGTTCCAATTATAGCGTCAGGTTTATGTTTTGTTTTTCGCTTTTGTTGTTTCACGTAGCCAACCTATGCTTGTCTTTTTTTTCAAATTCCATGCTTACTTGAATTTAATTTGTAGATTTCAGGACTTGTGTAATTGCTATTAATACATTTTCTTTCTTTTTTCTCTTAAGGATTTTCATAATCTCACCTGCATACTTTTTTTCTTGTTGTGATTTTGTTGCCTTAATGTTTTTGTGCAAATACATAAATAAATTGCTTTTATTTATATGTATATGCTTATTTTTTTGTATTTTTGTCATTTTGTTTTTGTTCTTTACAGTTTTTTGTCTTGCTATTGTTTGGCCCCAGTGTTTAGCTCTCTGCTGTCATATTTACATCTGATCTGCTGCTTTTGTCTTGCTTTGTCTGTCTATGCACTTTGTGAACTCTGTTTTTAAAGGTGCTATACAATTAAAGTTATTATTATTAAATGTTAGTCCCACCACCTGCATGCATATTCAGTGAGTCAAAGAGTGGAAGTCTGCAAGCACAACATGTTATTGTACCGCCACCTTAACACAACAGAGCCGTTCCTCTTAGGCTTTGCCTGGTGGAGGCCTTTTGACCCGAGTGCCAGAGATCCCAATTAGCAAAGACATCAAGTCTACCATTATTTATTTCTGTACCATTTAATTTTCTTCCCACTCACACTTTGATGTTGCAGCTGCGTTTCAGATGGGAATTCTCCAATCATCTTTTTTAAAAGCTTCTGCTGCATAATATATTAGGCTAAAAAATGTTGAGCCATGTTTCTCTTTGCTCGATATGAATTAATATATCATTGACAGACACAGTGTGTGTGTGTGTGTGTGTGTGTGTGTGTGTGTGTGTGTGTGTGTGTGTGTGTGTGTGTGTGTGTGTGTGTGTGTGTGCGCGTGTGTGTGTGTGTGTGTGTGTGTGTGCGTGTGTGTGTGTGTGTGTGTGTGTGTGTGGATGAAGTTAAATGAATAAAAAGGACTGCTGCGGGGGGCTGTTCATTTAAAATCACTGCACACGTTTAAAGTAAATAAACAGCCTAAAAGAACATGGCAGTAGCTGAACCTGCTTGGTGTAATCATTTGTATGATGCAGTATAATCTCTCTCTCTCTCTCACTCACTCACTCACTCACTCACTCACACACACACACACACACACACACACACACACACACACACACACACACACACACACACACACACACACACACACACACACACACACACACACACACATATGCATTGCCTAGCAAAACATTGCAAAAGTGTCAAAGCACACAACCTCATTCATACTTAATACACTAGTTCTAAATCTGAATTAATGTTATTCATGACACGCTCTTTAATAAGTAGCCTAACAGCTCCATTGACATCAGGTGAATCTGAAACTATCTAATCATTCAAAATCTCCTTCTGTGAGCAGAATTCTGCACAAATGAGAAGGATCCAGCTTTAAATTAGTGATTCATTCCACTGACATGGCCCCTGCCAGTGATCAAAATATCAGATGGCTTTGAAAAAGGCAAAGCAAGTGAAGGGGAAATGGTCTTTACAATCCAAGCATCCTTAATCGATCATTAGTTACTGCTTTGGCAGTGGTATTAATCACAGAGCTGTTGCAGTGTGCACCACTGGCTTCCACATCTGAAACTCCGCACAACAAGTCAGCACCACAGGGACCGATACAACATGGACATGTTGTTGTTTGATTTAGACTTTCTTGTATGTTATTTGGTCACTGACCACATGCCTGCCCACTCTTATGGTTATTCACACCAGGGTGTTCTCAGTTGCTAGTACACAAACCTTTTAAAGGAGACTCTCCTCCCCCGAAAAATGCTCCCCACAGGTTGTTGTTCATGCAGCAGTTATGACCTATATTTACGTTTACAGTGAGAGTGCCCTCTATTGGCTGTAGTAATTAAGACGGAAGCAAAGCAGAAAGTATGGCGATGAAGTATAAGAGCACCAACTTTTACTAAATGGAGGCAGGCTGGGGTGGTGGAGGGGTCAAACAAACACAGAACTTTCACCCAGGAGAGGGGGCTCCGAGTCCCGTTTGAAAATAAAAGTAAACCGCAAGTTTTCTTTACGTTTATGAACGCCACGTTCAGCGCCACATGCATAGCCGAAATTGAGTCTATATCAACGACTAGCTAGCTAGACTATCTTTCCAATCTAAGTTTTCTGTTCCATGACTAAAACAACTTTTGAACGTACTCATGTTCCACCAAAACAAGTTCCTTACAGAGGAACCGTTGCTCCGTCTAGCACTTAGCGCTGCCCAATACAATTGTGATTGGTTTAAAGAAATGACAATTAACCAGAGCACGTTTTTCTCCCACCCCAGAATGCTATGTGGACTAGCCACACCCTCCTTCACAGCGCTGTGGAGAAGTGTCTGATTTTAACCCAAACCACAATCTTTTTCTAAACTAAACTAACTAAACTAAAACCAAACCATTTCGCAACATTAAAGAAGTGTTTAAAACTGCAACCTTTATGTTAAAAACTGTGACTGATGTTCTCTGGTTTAGATATGAGGACGGAAAACATTCCTGTGGATCGTATTAGACTCTAAATCTAATGCATGTGTCAGGAACAGACAACTTACAGTATGTCATCGTATGGCTTGAAGGACTTGTTGTAAACCAGGTGCAAACGTCATCAAAGAGACATTTTTGCTAATAACACCACCACCAACGCTTCCGCACCCTAATTTGGACAAGTTTCCGACTCAACACCTATCACTCATACCGATGAGTCTTCATTGAAACAGCATCCAGCCTGAGGTTGAGATGACCAGCAATGGCAAACTATGCCTTCAGCGTGCTGTTCCTTCTTTGCTTGACCTTTCCTGTATTGCAGTTGTCCTGTATTGCTGTTGCCCCCTCCCCCCCCCCCCCCCCCCCCCTTCCTGCTGTGTCACCACAACCCTCGTCTTGACAGCTACGGCTGGTCAATCTCTGTGACAAATGATGCAAAATATTTTACTATTTGAAACAGTGCCTTCGAGGGAAATCTGTCATAACAAGAAAAACAACTCCATGTTTAAGTTTTACTGACCAGTGACACCTCTTTTGGTAACGACTTTTCTCAGAAACCCAGCGGCCATTTTTGTTTCCCGGTTAAAGACACATAGTTGAGTCACTTATTCAGTCCAGTTATTTTCAATCAAGAAACATTCCAAAGGTACGGCCCTTCTTATCTTTTACAACAGCTCAAACAAATCCTACATTGTTCTTTCTCCTCGTACATCTCGACTATCATAAAGCAATGTGTTCTCATCGAAGCCAAGAAGCTATAGCACGTCTACAAGTACTTCAACATTCTGCTTCACGATTACCAGCTACAACTCCACAGGGTTCCCATGTCTTCCTGGTGCTGGTTTCATTACAATGGCTTCCTGTCAAAAATAGATTGAAGTCAAAATCCTATTAATTATTTTCAAGGAGTTAAGCAACTCAGCTTTATCATATGCTCAGTGTGTAGTTGATCAAGTGTAGGTCCACTTGATTAAAATATTTGGTTAGGGTTTACTTGAAGGTATCTACATGAGTGACATGACACTGCCATTAACGTGTCATAAACATTATAAACAGTCATAAATGTTTATGACATAATGCTTCTTTACAGTAAGTGTAAGTGTCATTCGTTTTTTGTCATGACAAGTTATGGTTATGGTTAGAGTTAGAGTTAGGGTTCATGTGTCATGACTGTGTCATGTCACTATGTCACTTTACCTTCAACTAAAATGTTACCAAATATTTATTCAAATGCTTTTTTTAAAGAAAGAAAAGGAATGTACACATATTTTATTAGTCTATCCCGAGGAAATTCAGTTATTTCTCTCACACACACACACACATACGCACGCACACACATACGCACGCACGCACGCACGCACGCACACACACACACACACACACACACACACACACACACACACACACACACACACACACACAGGCCCACAATGCACACACTCACACACGGTACCTTATACATTATTGTTATGGAGAGAGATGTTGGAGTGATGGGGGTTACTGTTTTGTACAGTGAAGCACTTTGTAACCTGTTTTTAAAACGTGCATTATGAATGAAAAACTAACAATTATATTCATTATTAATTATTCAGTTAGTTATTTTCTCAACCATTCAAATTCTTTGTCTTAGAATTGTCAAGAAACAGTAAAAAAAAATGCAAATTGTTTGTTTGTTTGTGTTATTGTGTGACTTAAGTGAATCTGTGAACTAACCCTTTAAAACACAAAAGTCACTCAATAACACTAACAAACTAAACGACCGAGGCAGCGGTAGACCAGCAACTCTCCAAAAGATGTGTGTTAACCACCATCTACTGTTGGTAATACACTGACCATGGATAAGTACCTCGGAACGCTTATATGAATCTTTTTTAATAACAATCATAGCTTGTTTTGGAAGGCACCATACATATTTTTGGTTGCACACCTTGGATATGTTTGGGTGAGTTATTGAGGCATTAAAACACAGGATTGAACACATTCAGACTGAAACTGTGTCATATATCTAACTCATCTGGTCCCAATTTATTGTTAACAAAATCTCACATTGCAGCTTTAAAGGAAGAGGGACCGTTGGGACCAATTCTCATTCACTTCCTCCTCTCAGGATTTCCCAGGTTGTTTCCCTCCGGTCACAAACATGTCTCACTAATGTTTGGGCTACTGCCACAATCATTGGGGCAAAGGAGAGGTTATTATGATGATATCAATACATTCCAATGCAGTTCAGGTGTTGGGGGGAATGGCTATGTGTCTGAACTGACCAAAGTGTCTTCTTCTTTGTCAACACGGTCTCACTCCCAGCGCGTCAAAAACCAACGCAGTCAGCCGTTAGTTTCTGACCCAAAAAGTCTCCTTTAGCATCACAATGAGACGCAGTCATCACGCAGTGGTCACTGTGTAACACACGTTATAATGCTCGCCTAGCTGCTAGCATGGCACGCCCTCATACTCTGCTTCTGACTGGCTAGTAGTCCTTACCTAGCTACTGCGCATATGCGACTCCCAACTAAGATGGAACAGGAGTGAGATGTCTCACTCTGTAGCTAAAACAATCAACACACAGGGTGAAAAGAGGAGCTGCAGCAATGTGCAGTACAACAAATATACGGTGTTTTTTTGAAAATGAAACCATGTAAACCTATTCTGGTACAACGTCTAAATACAACTATGGACATGAAAATTAGCACAATATGAGTACAAGAACAGGACACAAACCCCGGCCTCCTGGGTGAAAGTCCTGTGTGTTTGACCCATCCACCATCCCAACCAACCTACTTAGAAGGATTTTCAGTCTTTCATACTACTCGCTACCATTGTCACTTTTCCTTCTTTACTACCTTACAGCGCCATGGTCTAGCCGCTGCTATGCCCAGATCCCCATACAAACGCCTTGTGTGTCGGTATCTGATGTTGAGAGCCACTGACCAAGCGTCAGTATGCGACTAGTTGGGAGTTAGTACCAGTTGTCTTTGTCTTCTTCCTCTTCCTCACCTTGTCCCCCTGTCTTGATCAATACAACATTTAAATGGAATAGCAGTAAAAGTGCTCTACTCAATAGGCATGTGTCTGGTAGACATGAAAGGGGAGACACTCATCATTCTTCAATGTCAAGCGTTAACCTCTCCTTCTGACAGTATAATATTGACAGTATAATAGTAACAGGACAATTGAGTACCCAGGCTGGTTCCTTCCATTTGCATCCTCCAAAAAACGGCCTTGGCTGATTTCAGGCAGGTTTTTAAAAAAATTGTTTTTTTTAAGCTGTGAATTGTTTCAAATGTCAAAATATGCAAATCACTCCTGACCTATTTTGAATCATAAAACGTGAAATATAATCAAACTTATATTCGAGTGGAGTGTGAGAAAAATATGAAAACATTTATCCCTCCTACACTTTTGAGTATTCCTGTTCAGACAATATGCAAAGTGCACAACCAATCCCCCCCGCGCTTGAAGTCGCTGAGACATTTCTGGTGTCTGTGTTTGAGCAGGCCGAGATTTAAGTACAGCATGTGGCACATTAGCATTCCTAAAAGTCACACTTTAATTGGTTGCAGATTAAAGTTAATTGATTTAGCTGATAGTTTTAAAGCTCCGGAAGATAATTAAGTGCAGTGTTGAGAATTCTGATATGTTGACATTTTGAGAATGAACAACCTGTAACACGTGGGTACAACATAGCGTTAACTAACATCTTAATCATGCAAATTAAAAAACACGGCAGATTTAATTATCATCGGTCCAATCATTGGTCCTCATTAATTACATTGGGCTTATTTATTCACTTTCACATATCTATTCCACTTACTTCCCAATTATGCAGGACAGTCCTCAGACCCCCGCTGATATAACAAACAGTAATTCCATTCCTGCTTCATTAGGGGATGCATGTAATAAGACGTTAAGAGGATGGAGGGACAAATGAGTAGCCAAGGTGGAAGAGTTGCAGCAACAAGAATCCAGAGCATCAGAAATGGTTATTAGACTTTCTATAATACGCACATATGTATGCATATTCAGTCTACTGTAGGGGTTATGAAGTGTGTGATGAGAGGCCTTAACTTATTCTAGTGACAAACATGAATTAACTTTACACACAGCCCACCCACAAAATGTTGTAAAAAAGGTTATCTTCTGTTTTAAAATTGCTAGTTGACTCAACGAGTAGTGAATAGATGTTGTTTACACAGTGAGTGAAGTATTAATTAACTTAACTGATGGATGGACAATATTCAAATGATATTTGTCTTGTCAGGTGAGAACAAAAAACAGCTGCTGCAAACTTAAGATTGTCAAAAATTTGCATTTAGTGTTTGGGGGTCAGGACTGAATTGGAATTTTAGTCATGGAGCGTGCCACACACACACACACACACACACACACACACACACACACACACACACACACACACACACACACACACACACACACACACACACACACACACACACACACACACCAGTATTGGGTCCATGCAAGGTTATATATCCCATCTTGATTGTAACATTAGTATTGGCCATTTCCTAGCGTTCCATCTAATAGTTGTTGAGATATTTCCAACCTGATCTCTTCCATTGGCATTCTCTCCGTAGTGCCAGCACGGCATTTTCACACATTACATGCCACCACCACATAATCCGGTGTTAAAGGTGGTCTAAGCGATGTCACAGGTTTTTTTAGGCTACAACATTTTTTGTCACATAAGCAAACATCTCCTCACTATCTGCTAGCTGCCTGTCCCCTGAACACACGGTACAAAAAACGCGGTCTCTGTAGACAGTCCAGGCTTCACAAACGCCAACAAAAACAAACTGGCCAACCTGCACCACAAAAACATAAAGTGTTCCAGCCAATAACCGACAAGAAGGATTTGGGGGTGGGGGTTGGGGGCTAGTGCGCGGGAGGGAGGGGGAGGGGATGGGATGAGGGAGGGCGAGCTAGCCTCTGTTATGTTTGACAATACTTTGAATGTCAACAAGAAGTGCCGTCACCCAACATCGCTTAGAGCACCTTTAAGAGGTAAGAGGTCTGGACCAACAGACAAACATTGGCATCCCTAGAGCCGCTAGTGTGATAAGGAAGCTACCCGTTTTTTTTTCTTCAAAAGTCTAGTTGCTAATGAACAAGGTGCAGCAACCTCAGTTACCTACAATACATTACAATACAAGTTTACAATCCTCAATTTATCTTCATTGGACAAAAGCCTTTTCTTGTGATGGTCAAGCCCCGAAGTAAAATACCTCCATTGGGTGCTCACAATTGCCTAGAATCAGCATCTATGGGCGCCTGGGTGGCTCACCTGGTGGAGCGTGTGCCCATACATAGAGGTTTACTCCTCGACGCAGCGGCTACGGGTTCGACTCCAACCTGTGGCTCTTTGCTGTCATTCCGACTCTCTCTCCCCTTTCATGTCTTCAGCTATCCTATAAGAATAAAGGCCTAAACATGGCCAAAACAGAATCTTAAAAAAAAATATGACAGTGAATGTGTGGTAATACATTCAACTCAGAATTCCAAGACACAAGTAACCAACAGAAGTTCTGAAGTAGATATCCCGGCAGCATCTGTAGCTTGAAATTGACAAACCCATCTGTATACAGTACATTCATTTGATTAAATGTGAGTTTGCATTGAGTTTTAAGGGAGTTCTTTATGGGAACTCGCACTTAAGAGAAAGCTACATCAACACATGAACCAGCTCTATTTATTAACATCAGACAGACAGTCTCTCTATCTCTGCCAGCCTCTCAGACAGCTGTGATGCTGTATGAGCATTGGGACACAATATCAAAACTGAATGTGGCAAAAAGGAAGTCATTTGACATTAATGTGCTGTAATGTGAGAGGGAGGTTATAAATGAAGACAAGTGGTAGCAGAAGAGTCCTATGATTAGATGCAGACGGACATCAATAGACATTGATGGTTGTAATGAATAGACAGAGTGCTGCAGTAATGACACTTTACCTTTAATAGTGCTCATTAAGAAGACTAGCCACTTGGTTATTAACAAGGATGAGAGATGAGCTCTGTCGTCAGGCCACAGGCGGAGGAAGGCTCCTAGGAATATCCTTGCTGATAAGCGGTTAAAAAATAAAAGCCGGAAGGTTCTTTTTGTGAAGTTTGAACCAGGAGTGTGTTTAAAGGGGGGCCAGACGGAGGCATACACTCAAAGAAATGTAAAGACTGAAATGTAAAACCCTTTCTCTAGGCCAGTGTTTTCTCAAATAGGGGCACACATACACCTAGGGATACTTTAGACTACAGCAGGGGATACGTGAGATTTTTAAAAAGTGTTCATTTAAAAAATATCAGTTATGCATATTTCCTAAACTAATTATACACTATAGTAATGAATTACATATCCACGGTGAAAAGGCATATATTAAAAAATCGATTTTGGGAATGCATGAATCAGATCACTCAAACAAAGATGGATTTTAATTGGAGAATTGATTATTTTACCCAGCCCTAGTGCATACACTATAGATCAGATATAGTATAATTGTAATACTCTATTGGTCAGAAGTATGGACAGTAGTATAAGTTGTATGGGTATGTGAGAGTGTATATAGTGTATGTGCAACAGTTTGGCAGTGTTTAGTAAGTGTGAGCTAGCAGCCAATATCAATAAATAATCAGCATCTGTAACTCCCAACAGCTATACGGAATGAGCAAAAGTGCTTTCCAACCCAGATCTTATTAAGATTTAGTGTTATATACAGTAGGGTATAGGATGACCTGTAACAGCTGGACACATGCGAAGCTAACTCACTGACTTCTA
The DNA here is from genome assembly GCA_023631565.1 of Gymnocephalus cernua. Classification (NCBI taxonomy): domain Eukaryota; kingdom Metazoa; phylum Chordata; class Actinopteri; order Perciformes; family Percidae; genus Gymnocephalus; species Gymnocephalus cernua. The sequence continues at coordinate 38,504,520 of CM042426.1, read as the reverse complement.
TGTGAGCTTAGTGAGAAGCTGCAGCACAGGGTTACCTTCTCATTTCCTTGCATCTTTGCATCACTCAACATTTTAATAAGGTCACATTTGAAAGTTGATGGCACCATTTAAAGTCTTGGTTGTATGTAATAAAGGTATGTTAAAAGCTGAATTTATTTTGCACTAAACAGTCAAATATATCAGCCTGATTCAAGGTCTGGCTACACCACACATACAGTACATTCAGGGATAGGAGAAAACAATACCCTGGGTTGTTTTCATTTATTTAAACCAATCACAATCATCTTGGTCGAGGCTAAGCTCTGGATGCAGGGACGGTGGCTGAGCAAAATAGTCTCAGGAAGGAACTTGTTTTGATGGAACATTTGCACCCCATAAAAGAAAAGGCCAAAAAAATAAAAAAAAAAATTAAGTTAACTGTTCACACAATACAGTAACATGAGCTATTTAAATTAGCTGGATACATGGTTAAACTCTTACCAGTGTAGCTCCGTGTGTACTTCGTCCACACCAATCCCACCAATCAATCCCAAAACGTCCCAGTTAGGGAGAAAATGTGGTAAACATATTCTTTGTAAATCTTTACAATCATTCGCAAAAAAGAAAGAGAGAGAGAGAGAGTGGAAGGTGATGTGCCAGATATCAGGCTTTATCCTGGAAATGTACTTCCATTGATGCCGACAACATGCATACTAACAGAGTTTTTTTGTGATTATTGCGGGCAAAAATCCTTAATTAAAAAATGCGTTGGAATATGCGGGATATTTATGCAATTTTATGCGATGAAATTGCGGGAACTTGCACGTTGGCTGATTATGCATTGAATTCTGCGATCGAATAATTGTGTTTTTCTGGAGGGACTGACTCTCCAGACATTTCAGACACTGCCACTCCCTCCTGAACTTCAATAACCAGTGTTCCTGCCGTTCACTATCACCTGACTGCCCCACCCACCAGTTCCCACTTCCCTCATCATCCCTCACCTGCCTGCTGCCTGCCTGCATGTACCTCAGACTTTTTGCCTAGCCTTTGACTGGTTATGTTTGGTTTTCTTTGTTTGCCTGCCTGCTTTCCTGACTCCTGTCTGCCTGTAGACTGAGACTCTCTTTTATCCCTATCCACTTTTGTGTTCATTCTTTTGTGTCATTTTTTAGCTGAATTTAGCCTTCTGGAAACCCTGAAACCCCTTTTGTTTGTGAATAAGGACTGAGGCAGCGCTAACCTGACCTGCAATATAGTTTAATTAAATGTGCTTACATTTTACTTAAGTAATTAAAAACGGTTGCATTGAGTGCTCCAGTACAATGATTATGAGTGCATGTAAACAGCAAAACTTAAAGCGTCCATGAACATTTCTCTTGGCATGATGGAATAAAATATGCTATGTAAGCATATTATTGTTTGGAGTTCACTTAAATTGAAAATGTCCAGCTGTGTGACAGCTCTGATGGACGACATGATTTATGTGGTTGGCCACTGTATTATTCCAAATTATTTAGGAGAAATTATGAACTCAGAATATGTGTGTAGTTTTTGTGTGTAGAGACACAAAACAGCCAAAGAGTGAATACTGGACTTAAATTCAGACGGTGACAAGAACCATAAGACCAAATGAATGAGAATGTTGCTCTGTAACAGCTGGATGTGTAAATATTTAAGTGATTATTTAGTGCTGTCAAACGATTAAAATATTTAATCGCGATTAATCGCATAGTTAACTCACGATTAAAAGCAATTAATCGCACATTTTTATCTATTCTAAATGTCCCTTGATTTCTTGTTGTCCCATTATATTTTCTCATTTTAATGCTCTTATCAACATGGAAAAGTGGATCAACTTGCTTTGTGCAAATGTTTTTTTTTATTGAAAACAACATTGTCATATACGTAGTGTTCAATTCCACACTAACATTCTCACTTGGAGCTGATAATCTTTCACACAATGTAACACTGTTACTTCCATTTTCCATTGCAGATAGTACTGCCTCATGCCTAAGGCGAGCGTGGCTCATCGTCATAGCGACTATGGTTTCCCCCGACTCATTTCCTAGTTGTCCTTCTCCATAAACAATGTAAAATCAAGGAGAGGGTTAACTTCTCCTGCTCCAGGTTTCCCACCGTGGTCAGAAAGAACAGAGGAGACACTTTGTTTCTCTCACTATGACTCTAGAGTCGCTACTCGCTCTGAAGCTAATCGTCGTGACGAGCCTACAGTACTAATTAAAATAAGGCAATTAAAATAAGACCCTCCTCTGCGGCAATGTAGAGGAAGGTGTGGCAAACTATATATATATATACATATCATCTCTATACTGTTTTAGTCGTAGCAAATGCATATTTTCTTATCTATAGCATGTATAATTCTTTCTTTTCATCTATATTTTCATATTTGTTTTATATGTGTGTATGCATGTCGGACTGCTGCTTAATGTTCTTGTACTTTGTGCAATGACAATAAAGGTATTCTATTATAGAAGCAACTGTTTGCTAACATTTTCCATATCATCTTAAAAGTGTGCTCCCAAATGGCCAAAACCATCACTTATTGTCGGTTTAAATGATAAATATATATAAATAAATAATGACAATGACTTCTTTAATTATGATTTATTTCAGTTTCAAATTAGGTAATTTCTTCCGATTTTGTTATCAAAGTTGTTGCATTAACACGCAGTGAAACAGCAAGTTAATGTCCACACCCCAGAAAAATAGGATCATGCCACTGTGTCACTGTGTACACAAACACACACACACACACACACACGCACACACACACACACACACACACACACACACACACACACCATACAATCTCACTTAAAATGTTTAGATATATCTAACCGTACATCTCTTGGATACTTGGCAGTACACCGTGCATTTGAAGATGAACTTGGAATAGCTCGCAGCTTGGCAACTATGGGCAACCTAATTCTTTCTTTTTTTTTTCTTTCAACAAAACGAGATCTCAGAGGGATTTCCAGTTTCTAATTAATAATTGGTATATGTGGCTGACACTCTGTGAGATTATTTGAAGTCATTAGAAAACACCCCCTTCCACTGAATCTTAGGAGAGAAAGAAGGCGACCAGCAATCCTGCAGGGATTGAACAGCCGCACCAAAAGTGTTTTGTTCAGGAAATTTAATTGCGGCATCCACAAACTTGTTCCTGTGAGTATTACAAAATAATGACTCTGTTCTAACATGAAATTAAAAGCAAAAATGTTTTTTTTCTCCAGGCTGGAATAATCTTAATGGAAAAATATTAACGCTAACACCCTAAGTCCTGTTGTTCTCAGTGCCTTACTTCATTGTTTTTTTTATGATGAATTGCCACTTGTCCTGACTCCCAATCAAATTCCCTCTGTGTTTGGTTTCCCATATCTTGTAGCTTTCACAGTCCAAAAAGGCTTCTCCCTTGGTGCTGCATACAGAAAGTTTCCTTTGTTCTCTATAAAATTAACCAAAACAGACAGCCAAGTGTGAAGTACTGTTTGATGACAAACACTGTGAAATAATGTGAAATACAGTATTCTTTGTAGTAGTATATAGTACAGCAAATTAGCAGGCGACGCAATTTGCAACAGCTTTTAGATCACATCTGACAAATAAGCTTAAAAATGAGATGTAAAAGAAGAACAAAGGGACATAGCTATCAAAGCGGAACGTGTGGAGAGTAGCAAAAGGAAAGAAAGGCACTTCAGGACAGGAGCGTATGGAAGGGGCTCGAGGAGAATGGAAAGCACCAGGACAAACACATCTAGGCTATTGATTTATTGGAGGGTATAGTCTTAGAGACGGGTGCAAGATTGATCAAATGGAAGGTTATCCTTACTCACAGAGGCAAGCTGTTTGCCAATATCCATCACTGGAAACTCAAAATGGCTCAAAGGATCCTTGACATTCCCCAACACTGCAGAGGCAGTAGCTGGACAGGTCAGGAGATTGTCTGCATGTAGAGTACGTGTACGCTGTTTTAGACTCTACACCCAAAACAAGGCCATCCAGTATCCGTCATGGAGGCAAAACCAAGGCCATACATTCAAAAAATACGGTCTTATTTGATGTCTATTTAGCTGCATGCCCACAGTTTCTACCTACATGTCTTACTAGGGCTGGGTGATATGGAAAAACGTTTTTTATCACAAATATATTTTTCATGTCAATTGATATAGACAATTATTCAGATATAAATGAACTCCATTTTTCTGTTGGGATCTCTTCGTAGTAGATCTAGAACCTGATGACCAAGAACTGTATGAGCTGCAAACATGCATTGTGCAACAATAAACAAAAATCTTAGTACAAATAGGGTTCTAATACATTGGGTCAGTTACATTTATTAGTTTATCATGCGGATCAATATGTTTTTTTGCCAACTGCCCATGTAATGTGGCTGTTGCTGGTGGTGTACTAGCACTGTGTTCAATCCTGAAGGGGATAAACTCTCTTTGTTGGTCACAGATTTTTCAGTAGAGCTAACACATGTTGGCCACTTCGGGGCAAGGGAAACAACACAACACTGACGCATTAGCACCTTTTAGGTTGATTAGGCTAACTAAAAAACAGCTTATTTAAACGTCCAGCAGACAACATTAGTATTCCTTTGGTTAATAAACAACATAAGTTGTTTGTTTAAGCTGCAATTACGACTCATATTTATGTTTATAGTGGCGCAAACAACTAGGTGCTGTAGTAATTAAGACGGGAGCAACGCAGGAAGTAAGACGGCGAAGTATAAGAGCAGCAAAGTCTGCATGAGGAGGCAAGTTGGGGTGGTAAATAAAAAGTAAACTGCAAGTATTTCTTCAACTTTACGGAACAAATGGAGCGTCACGTTCAGCATCAAGTGCGTAACCAGAAGTGAAATAACGTCTGATTTTAACCCAAACCACAAGGTTTTTCTAAACCACGTCAATTTTTGTGCCTGAAAAGTAAAAACTGCAACCGTTTCACAACGTTCACAAAATGGTTAAAGCCTCCAAACACCCACACAGTGATTTCAGTTATTCTGGCTGATTAACCTCTGGTCAGGTTGAAGGTGAGCCAGAGCTTTGATGGGAATTTATTAGGTCACAAATCTTTTCTACCAATAAGAATGATGAAGGTGTCATTGGTCCTGCCTTAAAGCGTTATTTATGGTTCTGCAGAGGCTCCACGCAGAGCTTTTTCGCCGTAACCTATAAGTAAGTGGCCTGAAGTTTATACTTGTGCGTTGGTGTGTGCGTTGATCTCTTTAAGAGAATAGCAGGACCGGCATGAGTGTGTTCGTGAGGAGTGTGTGGTAGAGCGAGAGAGAGAGAGTGATGTGATTAGCTTCGGAGTAGCGACTCTAGAGTCATAGTGACAGAAACAAAGTGTCTCCCCTGTTCTTTCTGACAACGGTCAGAAATCTGTAGCAGGAAAAGTTAACCCTCTCCTTGGTTTCATGTTGTTTATTAAGGAGAACCAGGAAATGAGTCAGGGGAAATGCAACGCTACCAAGCCATGGCCGAGAGATGTGCGTCGCTGTGACATGCGTCGCTGCGACGTGTAGTAAAATTTTTTGAGAGGTGCACATCAGGCTACGGCGTAGGGTTGGTATCTCCACGTACCTACGTACGTAGCCACGGCGTTGATTTAACACAGAAGCATAAATCATACTTAACAGGTGCAACAAAGCCAACAAGAGATGTCAGTCAATGGGTCTATACACACTGACACAGTCCTGGGAAGAGGTCCAATCAGCCACATTAACTCAAAACACCTGTATGAGTGTTTAGTGCCTTTAAAACCGTGACTGTTACGTTCACTGGTTTACATATGAGGACGGAAAAACTCTCCTTTGTTTCGCATTTCCTGCCACCGCTAGGGGTGCTGATTTTTGCAACGCTTCTGTGGATCTGTTACACAATGTTCACCTGCAAATGACTAGCTTTTTTTAGGCAGTCATTTGGTGCTGGGCAGGTAGTGTACAGTGGGTACAGTTTTAGACCACAATTCGCTAAAACCACTCCTTAGAAAAAAAGAGCAGAGAGAAACTGCAGAGTCAGGTAATGATTACCTGTGGGTTTATCACCTCTTTCACATACATGTTGTCATTTACTCCATTATCAATACAAAAACATATTGACTATTGTAACTTTAAGGACCCCTGGCCTCTGTCTCTGATCCCATTAATGTCTGAGCAGGGCCTTAAATAGCCAAAGTAGAGCCACACCACTGATGTCTTGTTACCTCATTTATACACAACAGCTCTTTACATTTAAAGTTGTTGTGAGTGTGGAGATGTTGCTTTCTGTGCTGGCAGTTGAAGTTCCCTCTCCTGTTTCTATCTGACTTTTGATACCAAAACAAAAGTATGTGATGTGTTGCTCAACCGACGCTGCTGTGTCTGTTTCGGGAAGGGGACCCTGTGTTCCTGCAAGGCTGCCATATGCTACGGTTGGTTAGAAATAGCTTGGGTTCTTTGATAGAGTTTGTTCTTGTCAAGGAATGTGTCTTGCAGCATATCAAAGTTTACAATTCTCTTATTGAGGAAATGTTGTGATTGCAATAACAAAGTTGTTTTGTAAAGGTTACGGTACATGTAGGAACATTTAGCTGATACATGCACTGTACACACACGTTGACCCAAACTGTGAGATCAAGTGAAGGAGAAACACCAACAAACAATGTTTTAAGTGCTGAGAGGGCTCTGTGCATATCCACTATATATCCTGAACCTGCCCAGACTTCTCTGGGAAGTTATGGCCTGTTGAGCATATATTAATTTGCATCTGCACTCGTGTTGACAAGAATCACCACCAGGTTTACTGGCCTGATTGTTTCATCTGTCGGGGCATGGGTGTAAAATGAGGCACAATTAATTCCTGTGAACCCAGATCCACCCAGTACATTAATCTTGTAATTGTGGCAGAACACACATGTAAACAGAACACGGCAGTGGAGGCAGCGGTGGCAGATTCTCAAGTGGGGGACGTGAGGTGAAGGAGATCCAGTCATCCTACAGATTGACTGCGAAAGCTTTAACGCACCGGTGATCTTTCTAAAGACGTTTTAGTTCATCACTCATGTTTTTTTGATGAAGCTGAATATGTAATCAAATACATGGGTAACAGACAGCATACACATTCATTCTACAAATACATTGATAGGCTGCCTACAACCATAGACTATAAACATAGTGGACGTAGCAGCAGTGACGTCACCCATTGGTTTGAGGACTGCCATTTTGAAGCCTCCAGTTTGATCATTTTGTTGCGCCAACTTGGGTTTTTGAAACCAGACGTGATGGTTTTTGGAACAAAGGTTGGAGCTAGGGAGGATGACGTGGCCAAGCATGTGTTGTTTATGGTTGCAATGGCGAAGATAAAAACACTACATTTTCAACCCTTCTGAAGCGAGTCATCCAGGGGAAATTTACTGGCAGGTAGACCTCCGCGTACAGATGCCATTAATATGCATGGCAGTAAAGAAAATAACTTGATTGACAGAATGCTGTACCAACATGTTCCAATTAACTTTGATGAAGTAATAATACGCAGCAAGAGGGTCAAAGTTTAAGATGAAAACACAGACAACACTCCAAACCTAGTTCACGGCTATTTTAAGTTACACAGTGCCATGGTTAGCAGTGCTAGGCCTCTGTCCTATTGACAGATCGGACCTAAAGCATCCCCTGCTTTATCATCTATTTAAAATAAATGGAACCATTTTTTTAAATGAACATCATGCTGTTTTGAAGATGGCTTGAAACCAGCGATTGAGACCATAAAATAATAATGAAAATGTTTACCGAGGTAATACATCAAGGGAGAAGTATGGTCATTTCCCCATAGACTTCTTTTTTGCAACCAGTGGAGTCGCCCCCTGCGACAACAACAACAACAAAAAAAAACAGAGATTCACTTTGTAATAACAGAGAAAATCTGTAAGTTGATGGAGCCAAAAAATGTTTGGCATGTATTTATTTATATTTGTATGTACAGTAATAGTTAATTCATAACGCTGTGGTTTAATTAGTATTCATAATGGTAACTCTAACGCAGCGGTGTCAAACTCAGTTTCCCAGAGGGCCACACTGGAAAATCAGAATCACATCAAGGGCCAGACAAATATTTTGACTGTATTACTGCATGTCTCATATACTGAAGTCTTCTCACTTACATTTTGGGCCTCATAAAGTTCCAAAAAAGCTCAACCAGCGACAAATACGTTGAAAAAAGCGCCAAAAAGTTGGAGAAAGGCCGAAAAAAGCGTCAAAATGGTCTGAAAAAGTGAGAAAAAAAAACCCAGAAAGTGCCAAAAACATCGTAAAAAACGCCAAAAAGTTCCTAAAAAGTGGCAAAACATTAAGTAAAGCATCAGAAACTTTAAAACAAAGTGCTTGCAAAAACCGCCAGAAAAGGCGTCAAAAATGATGATAAAAAGCAACAAAATGTAAAAAAAAAACAAAAAAAAAAACCACCAAAAACTTTGGAAAAAGCGACAAAAACTAGGTGGGTCTAAATTTATTGTGAACCTAAATTGAAATGCGGGCCGGATCAGAACCTGCGAGGGGCCGGATTTGGCCCTCGGGCCACGAGTTTGACACGTGTGCTCTAACGGGTATTCTAAAAAAAGTCTTGTTATCTGTGGCTGGGTTAGCTCAGTGGGTAGAGCAGGCGCACATATATAGAGGTGTATACCTCGACGCAGAAGGTCCATGGTTTGAGTCCGACCTGAGACGACTTTCCTGCATGTCATCCCCTTTCATATCTATCTGTTCTTTCCATTAAAGGCTGAAATGCCCCCCAAGAATCTTAAAAATAAATAAATTAAAAGAAGTCATTATGCAGAGTGAAACATTTTATTTTTAAATGTGCTGTTGACTATTGCCCTCCAGTACAAAACACAAGCTTCTCACAAAAGAATTGAAATGAATTGTGAACGGTAGTTAGACAGCTGTAGAAAGATCATGAAAAACAAGTCCAAAAAAGTATTACATTTCTAAAAAAGACATGTCATTTCTTTGTGTGAAGTTTCATTGGCAGCGCCATTCTAAAGTTGCAGTTTGACATCTAACCAACTTAGTCATTTCCTGTTAGTATAAAATCCGTAAGTATGTTGATTTCTTGTAAACCAACTGTAAAATAAGAATAAGGATTAGTACGTAGTGCATATACATTTAGTATGTAAAACGCGCTGTATGTATAGTATGTGCTCCAATGAAGATAAATCACTAATGCCAAATTGTTGCATATGTATGTAGTTTAAAAGGCTTAGGGGTGTGAAAGGAAATATTTCAAAGTAGTTCCAAAACTAAAAATGTCGACTGCGTCCTCTGTGGATCACCCAGAGTAACTGGAACACTGTTTCCAGAAGGTTGTTAAGTCTTTCATATGTCATTTTTTCCAACACTTTGAGCAGCACAAACAAAACTTCAGTCACCTCCATTGCTTTGGGTTGGAGGCATAAATCTCTGAGACAAGATCTCGGCTCACACAACCACAATGATCTGCATGAATAGATACAGTGCCACAGAAGGTAAGTCGTGAAATCTCTTTTCTTTTTCTGATTTGGGTGAAGTGACCCTTCAAAGAGTGTTGTCATGCCACATCTGCACCTTAAAATTAAAGTGCTCATGCTTTTTGGCTTTTCCCCTTTCCTTTATTGTGTTATATCTTTTTGTGCATGTTATAGGTTTAAAAAGTGAAAAAGCCCAAAGGGACTTACCATCTCCACCAGAAAACACTGTTCACAAACTGCTCCAAACAGCTCTGTTGTAGTCCAGCCTTTACTTCAGAGACTAACGTGGTCACTTTGGAACACACGCCCTCATACTCTGACAAGCTAGCAGTACTTAGCAACTAAGCTATCAGTACTTAGTACTAGTGTGCATGTGTAACTACCAGCAAAGATGGTACAAAAGCATGATGCCTCACTCTGTAGCTAAAACAGGGTGAAAAGAGGAGCTGCAGCAATGTGCAATACAACAAATATATGGTGTTTTCTGAAAATTAAACCACATAAACCTATTCTGGTACAACCTCTAAATACAATTATGAATGTGAAAATGAGCATAATATGAGCACTTTAACATTTTACAACCAATGACATACAGATTGAATTAATCACATTTGACATGCCATGTTCAGGAACAATCAATGCATCACATACACTCTCTTATGATTATATACCGTATTTTTTGGACTATAAGTTGCTCCTGAGTATAAGTCGCATCAGTCCAAAAATGCATCATGACGAGGAAAAAAACATATATAAGTCGCACTGGACTATAAGTCGCATTTGTTTAGAACCAAGAGAAAACATTACCGTCTACAGCCGAGAGGGCGCTCTATGCTGCTCAGTGCTCCTGTAGCCTACCCCTGAAAACATTAACTGAAAACAACTGAAAAACTGTTAACTGAAATATTAACGGAGAACAGCGGATGTACTGGTAGTGTGTGCGTCTTCTTCGCTGCTCTAAACAGTGGTTGCTTGTGGCGACAGTTGTTTTCAGTTAATGTTTTCAGGGGTAGGCTACAGGAGCACTGAGCAGCATAGAGCGCCCTCTCGCGGCTGTAGACGGTAGCGTTATCTCAGGGTTCATGTCAAATTAATTTAGATAAATAAGTCTCACCTGACTATAAGTCGCAGGACCAGCCAAACTATGAAAAAAAGTGTGACTTATAGTCCGGAAAATACGGTAGTCTCTATTTTGAGGTATAACAGCATAGTCTACAGTACAGATAAGCTGACACAAAGCTGCATGTTTGACTGCTTTGTTATCACCATTTTCAGTAATCTTTGAGCTGTTATACTTACTTTACCTGCATGTGCTGTATTTGATTACATTATAATTCCTCTGCACCCTGAATCTCCTCTCAAAGAGAAGCGCCAGGTGTTTCACAGATAGCGTGACTTGTCATCTGGTACGTTCTGTTGGTGTGTAGGCCGCTATATCATATGAAAAGTCCCACAGTTTCAACTGCAGGCGCTTTTGTCACGCTCATCACGTTTGACAGCTGTTCAAACTTCATTGCATCTGCTTATTTGGAGGAAAAGTCTGCTGCTATCATTAGCGCATTCAAAACATTGCCATGTTGCCCCTTTTTGCATCTGTTCTCAGAAGTAAACTGTAACTGATGGTATTATCTAAAGCCGTGATTCAATAATCTGGCTAATCCTTTGGGACTTCTTAGAACTGGATGTTGTAGGACTGAACACTTGCTGTGCTCTTGGAAAAGTAGGGAGCCTTAGAGTCAAGAGTTGAAATTATGGGGGGCAGTATAAAACTATTTTGGGGATTAGGAATATTTCATTTGGATAATGAATTACATTTCTTACAGAAATGGAGAAAAAAAAAAGGCTATGGTCGTATACCGACGATGAACACAATATCAAAAATGTGAATAATTAAATAGGTGTTTTAAACCAAAAAAAGGACGAATATTCCCATTTAACGCAAACAGCAGCGTTGGAGTGTGACAGTGATTAAAACGCTTGCTTGTTTAAGGGACGCACTGGATTGGAAGGCTCCATTGTATTTGCAGTGGGGCTATGTTTAGACTGGAGGAACACTAAGGTCATAAGAAGCTTTGGGGTGAAAAACACACACACACACACACAAACACACACACACACACACACACACACACACACACACACACACACACACACACACACACACACACACACACCACTTTCTACCCTCCATCCCTTATTCCTTCACACTTTCCTGCAAACCCTGCCATTTCAGAGATTTATAAATAGTATTAAGCCTGTTCTTGGCTCTCCTGTCGTTATGGGCCGCTCAATTTGAGTGGCGGTTGTCACAGACAATTTCTATCATACTTTTGTAGAAAAAAGGCCGTTCACCGAGGAGTAGAAAAATCCACTTTGAGGAGGCAAAGTCTTAGATAGAAGAAAATTGAGCACACCAAATGATGATCTATTTTGGCAAGTAATAGTAAAAAGCATCAATATTCCAGTGTTGCCAAAGGTCTTGAAGCTTTCAGGTAAACACTTTGGATTCAAGCAAATGATTTCAAGAGTTAAGGCAACAGAGGAGTATGATTTGATAACCTGCAGCCATTCTAACCAAGTTTATATTCCTTTACATCTCAGGATGTAGGCCTTTGCAGGTGGTCCCTCCCACAGGGACAGCAAAAGAAAAAAGTTTCTTGGATAAGATAAACTAACCTGCGGCATATTTACATTATTAGCTGCACGTTAGTCTAAATAATTTTTACATTTCACCTCTAATTGTGCTGCATATTCAGAAGGTGTGAGTGGAATCAAGCCTGGCTTGTGGCAGACACTGTGGCAGACGCATCGTGTGCCTGATTGCCAGTGAGGTAAAACAAATGCCAAATAAGGCTGTAATGTATATTTCACTGTTCTGATGCAGCGGCTTTAGGTAGAGACTCAATGCACATGTCTGACAGGCATCAGGGAATATCAGCAAAAAATGGCAAATCCCTTTTAGACTCCGAACTGAAAAAAAAATAACTGATGTAATTGGCAGAAAATGTCTCGGGTCTGAAGCCTTGTGTTTTGCAGAAGTTCTCCATTCGTTCTGACAGAGGAGTCAAATTTCCACACATACTGCAATAACTAAGAAACAGCCCTGACTTCGGGAAGGTTGCATGGAGCTCTGCTCTGTTCGTGAAGCTCTTTGCCCTTAGGTCCATGAGAGGCCCTAAGATCTATACACCAGACACTTCCTCCACTCCTATCCTTTTCAACTCTTTCCATCTGCTTGCTCAGTAACAAGACACATTATTTCACTGCCACTGCTTACATTATTCGGCATCTCGCACTTAGTTGATGCTATATTGCTTTATATGCTGTATTCTAAAGGGTCTGACGTGATCACACCAGAAATATTTTAAGCAGGAAGATGCAGCCTTTTCCTGTAATTGTTTTTAATGAGTTTGAAGCGTAGCATGCTGGTTCTGCGCCACAGGCACCTTGCGTTCACCTGCTTCTGGCAGTTTTGAGGAAGCGCTTGGTATTCTCAGAGCTGAAAATGATCCAACTCTTGATGCGCTCCCAGTAGAAAAAGCACCCCACGTTACTGTCATTATTTTCTCTTCTTGTCAAACCGTGTGAAAACAGAGGAGGACCTTTCTTCTGACTGTATGCAAGAGAAACAGTTTGACGCTTCACCAACAAAAGAATTTGATGAAGAAAAAAGGCAGTATCAGGCATTGTCACCACGGCTCCCTCAGTTGTGTTTATTTGTGAGAATAATGCCTCTCAGTCCCTCCTTCCAGCCACATTCTCACTTCCACAAGTCCCTGCATCTTTATTAAGTTTCATTGCTATTCTCCACCTGTCCACCAGAAGACTTTCCTCATCCCCCTGCTCACCTGGGTCTCATTTCCCAACCACCCTGTCAATACATAAACCAGCCCCTTTTCCAGGTCAGTTTCCAGAGTGTCTACTGTAGTTTGCAACCGGCCTAGCTTTCCAGCTGTTATTCTCTCTGCTTGATGCACTGACTGTTATTTCTGAGCCATTGCAGTCACAGCTGAAATGAATGGTAGGTTTTGGTCTTCTTTTGTAACAGTAAATGAAAAGCGCTAATTGACCTGTCTCGTCCCCTGGCTATGCATGACGTAATTTGCATTCTGACACAGCACATATGCAGTTTACAATGATACTGTGGCAGATTTACCACTCCTTGAATTTACACAAGTTAACAAAAGCAGGCTTCTTATGCCTAGCATACTTTGATTTTGTCAGATGAAATCACAACTGTCACTGGCAGAATTTAGCTAACTAGGTAATGCATGCTAACTCCCTGAGTTGGTTGGAAACTCAGTGCCCTGTAGGGCTGCAACTAACGATTATTTTCTTTGTCGATTAATCTGTTAATTTTTTTCTAGATTAATCGATTAGTTGTTTGGTCTATAAAATGTCAGATCAGTGTTTCCCAAAAGCCCAAGATGACGTCCTCAAATGTCTTGTTTTGTCTACAACTCAAAGATATTCAGTTTACTGTCACAGAGGAGAGAAGAAACTAGAACATATTCACATTTAAGAGGCTGGGATCAGAGAATTTTGACTTTTGTCTTAAAAGATTACTCAAAACAACTAATCGATTATGAAAATAGTTGCAGATTAATTTAAGAGTTGAGAACTAATCGATTAAACGATTATTCGTTGCAGCTCTAGCATCCTGCTGAAAATTGCAATGTTTTCAGCTGACTCGTTTAAAATGAGAACCCTGAGAAAGTTCCTTAAAAATTAAAACTCAATCAAACCAGATGTCTGCACATGAATGCAGAATATGTGGAAAATAGGGAAAATATTTTGGTTTCGGAAATGTTCTGATTTGCGTTTATAATCCACGTAGTATTGACCCATCAGCTGGAGAAGCTTAAATTTTAAGCAAATACAGATGATATATGTAAAAAGGCAAATCAACGGTTGTTCTTTTTAAGGAAGTTGTCAAGTTTCAATGTGGACATGACACTGATAAAAACGGTTGGTAACACTTTACTTGAAGGTATCAACATAATCATGACATGACACTGTCATAACTATGACATGACACTGTCATGTCATAAACGTTATAAACAAGTCATAAACGTTTATGACTTCTGTCATAGTGTCAAGCGTCATTCAGTTTTTGTCATGACAAGTTGACATTGTTTGGGTTGTCTTGATTATGACAACTTGACATTAATCAAAGTGACATTACCAGAAGTTGTCTTGGTCATGACAAGTTGGCATTAAATTTGTTGGGATGTTTTTGTAATGACAACTTGACATTAACCAGGATGACATTAGGAAACATGACATGCGGGACACAAACCCCGGTCACCGGGGTGAAAGTCCTGTGTTTGACCCATCCACCACCCCAACCAACCTCCTTATGCCTAATTTCGGCCTTTTATACTACTCACTACCGTTGTCGCTCTTAATGCTACATCATCTTCTCATTGACTTTACATTGGCATTGTTTCACCACGCAGATGGAATGAGCAGTTATCAGTTCGTGATCATTTCACGGAATTCTGTGAGACCAGGCTGACTTTGTCCATAGCACATCCCCGCCAATCGGTCCCAAAACGTCCCAGTTAGATAGCAAATGGCGTAAACATATTATTTGTAACTCTTTACACTCACTTCCCGAACAAACTAAGCAGGCCTGCCATGTTGCATGATCCAAAGTTTCCTTAAAACTTGCCATTTTCAGCGTGTAACATTGCTTAGAGGTTCCGGCTGAATTTCTGGCGTCACCGGAATTATCCTGAAATAAACCGTCGTCGATATAGACTATCATTGCAGTAACTGAAAAATATCAAGATTTTTAGATCAGATATTCACGTGTTGTTTTGCACCAGGTATAACCCAACGGGGCATCATTTGATGGCCTTAAATGTATAGCTATTTAAATAAGTGATTTGCCCTTTTGACATAGATTACCATGTCAATCTGAAGTCAGAACACCCTCCACCAACAACAAACTGACAAATCAAGAAGGTTTTGTGCTATTTTTTTTTTATTATTTCTTTTGATGAAATGATAAACATCTACTTTTCATGCAAAGCAGGCTTTAAATGTGTGGAATTTGAATTCAGCAACAATAACAGGGAACTTAATTGCCATTCATATGAAATATCTTAAGGGATAAAGGATTTGTCAGCTCTTGACATTTTAGTGTTCGGCTCATGTTGTTAGTGTTCAACAGGCAAATCAATGGCACCAGCTCCACAACTATCTGCAGCCATGTTTGCCCAGGTTTTCTTCTTACTGTGTCAAAACAACAAGCCCAGGAAAATACTAAAAATATGTTGACAAGGGCAGACTGCCTACATAGCCTTCACAAAACAAAAAAAAGAATAAGAAGAAAAATGTTCTTCTCCCCCCACCAACCTCTTGGAGTCTGACCCCCCCCCCCTTCCATTTGGATCACTTGCTCCTTGTTAAAAGGACCCAGCCCTGGACGGAGCGGGGGTGGTGATACCCCTAATGAAGATGAATATTCAGCTGCTTTAAAAAGGCTGCTGGAAGGCTGCCCGGCCTGCACTCGCTGTTCCAGTCAAATTGGCGGCACAGTGAGGGAGGGGCCCAACACACTGGGCTGAAGTGGGGATGTTGGGAGTGAGGGGGGGGGGGGCACACAGGCAGGGGAAGCAAACAAGCAGAAAAGGATGCATCGTCTGCGTTTGCACACATACATGCAGTGGTGGAATGTAACTAAGTACATTTACTCAAGTACTGTACATAAGTACAAATTTCAGGTACTTGTACTTTACTTGAGTCGTTTCTTTTCATGCTACTTTCTACTTCTACTCTACTACATTTCAGAGAAAAATATTGTAGTTTTTACTCTAGTACATTCATCTGACAGCACTTTACATATTAAGGTTTTTGCACGCAAAACACATGTAATTTATAAAATATGATTTATATTATAAACTAAACTACCCAACAATATACAGGCCTACAAGTACAGCTACAATTATTAGACGATTAAACACTTACTGTAGTTGATTGACAGAACTGTTTGGATCGTTTCCAGTTTCTAAAATGTGAGGATTTTTCTGCATTAAGTACTTTTAATACTTTGAGTAGATTTTCCTGATGATACTTACATACTTTTACTTAAGTAACATTTTCAATGCTGGACTTTTACATGTAACAGAGTATTTTAAGAGTGTGTTATTAAAATACTTCCTCCACCACTGCATACATGTGGACACCAGTCCAATATCAGTGTGTGTCAATAGTGAGGCAAGAAGCTGTTGTGGAAAGTAGTAGAGGATAAGAAAGAAAATAGACATATTCTTTCTGACCCTCACACCATCCCCTTTATGAATATTTAAATTTGTACGTATTACATGATTCTGATTAGGAAATGAATCGCCGAAATTGGTATAATAGGGCATTTTGGTGTGGGAACATGCTTTTCACCTGTGGCTTACGGCCAAGAGAGGGTACGATTATAAAACAGGTGTATTAATCTCATCTAATACCGATGCACAAGTTTACCTGACACAAACACACACAGACAGGAGCAAGCTCTGCAATCGCACAAAATCGGCACGTTACCGCAGAGGTGTGGGTGTGATTATTTATGCTTTAGATACGTTACCGCCGTGAAACAATAAAAAAATGATAATTCATTCCTCCAATTCCCCCTCTCTCTCTCTCTCTCTCTCTCTCTCTCTCTCTCTGTGTCTCTCTGTCTCTCTCTCTCTCTCTCTCTCTCTCTCTCTCTCTCTTTCTCTCTTTCTGGCTCATTGAGCCGGGGAGGAGGTGCCAACTTTGAACGCCATGTGTTTACAAGCACTTAGCAATACTTATTGCATAACATACCGTGTTAAAGACATGTTTTATTTGTATATTACTCCATTACTGGGATTTTCCATGTTTTACCTTAAAGGTGCCCTGCCACATGTATTTCATCACTTTGTGGTAATGTCTGATGTTTTACTATGGACATGGAAAAAATGCCTTGGTTAGAGAGCATGTAGCCATACAAATAAATTGTATTTCCTAAACTTGCTGTTTAGTAAACGTAAACAGATGTCTGAGTTTGTTTATTTTATAGTTGTATGTGTCCACTAGGAAGCAGTGCCATGTTAGCAAACCATAATGTAAAGGAAACATGGAATACTTTAGGAAATGATTTCACCACCGGGGACACTCGGGGAAACAAACATAAATGGAGGGGAATTTAGTTCCCTATGCTCTGCTAAACAATCAGTTATGGCATATTGAAATGTAGAAAACTTCCTGATGCTATCAACTTGATGGACGTGCAGATCCGCACTACGCATTGTTGAGATTTGGAAGGTGTGAATATGAGCTTTCCTGCCAGGGACCAGAAAATGAAAATTGAAGTCCATAAAAAATAAACTTCAAAAATGTGAGCATCTATGTATGTCAAAATAAAACTTTTACCAAGAGTCAACAAAAAAAAGATCAGATAAAAAAAAATACAATTTGCAGTTGTTTTTTTAAAGCAAATCTGATTCTGTATACATACTATTTCAGTGTTAAAAAAACGATTAATTTCTAAGTGGCTGTTGATGCCGTTCAGCGCTATGCTATGTGCTGTCACAGTTCAGGCTACCTTTGGCCGGGGCTGCGAGCACACTCCTGTTGCCAGGTGGAGAGGGGAGATGGAGAGAGCCGCAGGCCATTAGCCATGTTGGCTATTGGAAGTGAAAAGAGAAGAAATGTGGGGCAGCTTTGCCACCCGTTTGAAGTAGGGACAGCTTGTTTGTGAAGTGGAGGCCGAGCGCTTGGCTTTCATGTCCTGCTCTCATGTGACCTGGGGAGACCTCAACTCCATAAACCATATTGACTATATCGCCTGGAAAAAGAAAAAGAAAAAAAAAACACTGACACAATTCCAGCACTTATGGGGCTCGGAAGCCTGAAGCTTTATGAAGTGAGATGAATGAGAGTGCGCTGGGAGTTTCAAGGCCAGCCCCTTGACACGACTTACAAACATTGATATGTCTTCAAGTATTGACCTTATTACCTGAGGAATAAGTAACAGGTATAAGGGAATGACGGGATACTTTAATTTCAGGCTGCATAACAATACCAACGCTGTGACATTTGTTCACAGTTCTTTTGTTGTTATACTCCAGCAGCACTCTCTCTGTGATCCTGTAAACGATTGTCAGATTAAACATGAATTAAAAGTGAAACCATGAAATTGCAAGTCCTCCCGCCACCTTCTCTAAAGTTGAAATCTCGGGCTCTTAACGGTAGTTTTTCTGACACAACTGCTGATCCAGCTCTCGGGGATGAGGGCTTGAGAGACTTAGACGTTTTTTTGTCGTCTCTGCATTTCTTGGGAGGGAATTGGCAGATTATTTGGTCAACCTCGATCAGTTCCACCGCAGCTTAGGGGGATACTTGCTCGCTGACTAATATTGCCCGGAAATCTATCAAAGTCAGAGTCCCCCTTTTAAAACGCGTGTGTTCCAATCAAGCGCCCAGCGAGTCAAAGCCATCACAAACAGAGGCCATACTCCGTCTGCAACTGACGCTGACACATCCCGATGAAAATAAATTATGCTGCCTCTGAGCATGAAAGTAGCTACTGTAATGTGGAATGAGACGACCGTGAACTTTAATCTTCAAAGCGCTCCTATAACGTATTGCAGTTTTCTTTTCTGGTTTAATATCCCCAAAATAAAAAGTTAAGATGCTTCTTACACTCTCAAGAGTTTTGATGTAGGACAGCAACATGTCTTTGTCTGCCATGGCATTTGATTATTATACATGATAGTAAGGATACAGTCATTGCTAAAGGAACATTTATGCACTTTGTCTGGGAGTGTGAGAAAATTCAAACATCCTGGAGGGAGGTGATCATTAAAACTATGTTCATCTAGTCTGTGAACATTCCACTTGACCCTAAAGGCGCTGACACACCAACCCGATTATCGGCCATCAGACAGTCTGGCGTGGTCGGTGACTCGAGTCTGTTTGGTGTGTTCCGTGCCGTCTTCAGTCGGAGGAGCCGTCGGCCTTCATTTGGGCCGTTTTGACTTGTTGAATCGGCCAGTGGGCAGTCGGACTCAATGACCAATTACCGGAAATGACGAGCGGGATGAGGGTGAAGAACGGCTCTCAAAATCGGACAAATTTTTTTTTAAACTGACCTTTGTCGATCTGAAATGAAGACAAATTCAGCAACTGCATGGCCTATTTCTTGCTTAAAATGTTTTCAGAAACACATTTCAGGGAAGGGCAAAGACAGAGTTGCTGTTGCAGTTTAAAGCTTTAAGGTGTTATAGGGAACAACAGCTACCATACCATACCAGGTGTGCCAGTTGATTGTTCAGCTGTATCAATTAGGCTGGTGATGTCACAGGCCTACCTCGCTTGTAAAGCTGTCAGTTTTTTATTGAAATTAACAAACTCATTCATACAAAGTGTTTATAGCTGTTCCTAATGGCCACACTTGGATGGGGGATTATAAGGTAAGTTGTCACAGAGGCAGGAGAGACGCAACGACATGGGAAAACAAACAGGGAACAAATATTTACAGGGACAAAATTAGAAATGAAAATCCAGAATTTGCAAACTGCAACCTGAAATTGATTTTTAAAGGCCCAGTGTGTAACGTGTTTGTTCATTATCAAAATCTGTGTTGCCCGTTCACAAACATGGGCTTTTTCATGAATATTTACCACCACCATCAATTCCAAGTACTCCTTTTAGCATGAAATTTTACATTTGCATTTGCATGAACTGGGGTAGACGCTCCATATTCATCTCCATCTTGAAATGCATTAGCCGGTAAGGGACATACAGGACATACTGCTCCGCCTTTCGCGTTTTCGCTGTCACATGATAAACTCCCAGGTGCTGCTAATGCTGCTAACGGGTATCGTCGCTTCCCCGGCAAGTTTGAAGAAGGAAACATGGAGGACCACACGTTCTCTTAATACATCCATGCACAGCGGCGGGTGGGACCAAAAAATCTACCGGGAAATTTCGTAGACCACCGGCCCTCAGGGAAAAGGCCGACTCCCCCGCCACTACGCCTCATGCACGTACACAAAATCCAAATTTCAGGAACAAGAACCCAGAAAAAGAAAAAGGATATTGTAAAGAGCAAGAGACCGGCTTTTTGAAGATAGAAAGGCTACCGTAGCTGTAATACGTACTTTGAACTGCGTGGTGTGAGAGAGTTGATTACAATATACAATCTCAACGATAGATGGGAGAAATTCTTACACATTGTTCCTTTAACCCTGAAAAAAAAAAAACATAACCAATCTAGAAATAATGCTTTTTTTCTCAATTCAGTGTTTTCTTCTTAAATTCCTAAATTAATTAAAAAATTT
Source organism: Gymnocephalus cernua (assembly GCA_023631565.1). Classification (NCBI taxonomy): domain Eukaryota; kingdom Metazoa; phylum Chordata; class Actinopteri; order Perciformes; family Percidae; genus Gymnocephalus; species Gymnocephalus cernua. The sequence goes on along the minus strand of CM042426.1, from coordinate 38,483,725 downwards.
AATTTGTTTTATTAATTTCCTGACTTGTACTAACAGGAACGTGTAATGTCAGACATCAATCAAACTGCGTTTAAAAGTATCAAGCTGTGTTTAAAAGTAACTAGATAAAGTGATGTGTATTGAGTACTATTGTAAATACTTTTTTTCATCAAAACCTTTTTTTTGGAGTAAGTCGCCTCAAATAGAGCTGCCCGGGTCTGACTTGTATTTCAATCCATTTCTCTCCTTATAACGAACAAATACATAAAGTCACTGGGGGTTTAGGTGAGTTTTAATTTGACAGCATGTGGTTAAAAGTAAAGAATCCATTGTTCCTTCACATGGAAATGAATTGTAAGTTGCTGGTTTTTTTTATTCACACGAGACACAAATACATTTCAGTTTGAAACCGAAACGATGAGTCAAGTTTAAAAAAAACACAGCATTATAGATCTTTGCCTTCCTACGTCTCAGATACATTAACTATTCTATTCTTACCTCCAGCCATTACAAATGTCAGTGCTCTGCTTTGCTCTGCAGGCGGCCCAACACACAAACACACACACACTTCCACACACACTTCCACATTCCTTCTGGTCCTCAGCTGCAGCACGTGACAGAAAAACAGTTATTCAGCACAGGTCCCACGTGTTGGCTGTCTGCTCGTTTGTTAATGACGAGCATTTGGGGTAGCCATCGATTTCCTGTGGCACTAATTAAGAGTAGACTCATTAAAACGTTTGCAATACATCCTGCGCTAACTTTGCAGGTTGCTTTTTCCCCTCTCTCTTTTCATTCTACTTTGATGATTGTCTTTTCTCTTGTTGAGGCGAGTGCTCGTTCGTCTACAGAGAGACTGATCACAGAGAATAACAAGGATTCTCCACCCTCTCACTTATCTCTACTCAGAAACAGACTAGTCTCGCATTGCCAGACCTTCCTCCACAGCGTTGTGGAGGAGGGTCTGGCTAGTTCACATAGCCTTCCGGGATGGGAGAAAAACATGCTTTCTTTCATTTATTTTATTTTACCTTTAATTAACCAGGAAAAGACAAAATGAGATTAAAAATCTCTTTTTCACGAGTGTCCTGGCCAAGACAGGCAGCAGTACAACCAGTGGTGTAGTCTAATGTATTGTAGTGGGAATACTGTATATATATATATATATATATATATATATATATATATATATATATATATATATATATATATATATATATATTGGAACAAACAGAAGGAAAAGATCCTGGGAACGGAGATTGTAAGTCCTGATACTATTTACACTGATATAGGTCAGAAGGATGGAAGTAGACCTAAAATAGCTTTGTATATGAAGATATGCCAGTGTTGAAGTCTCCTTGTTCATACAGTTCACAATGGTGAGTGAGGGCTTTACAACCAGTGATGAACTGCAGAGCTCCATGGTATAGTGTCCAGTGCATGTAACTTTGAGACGAAGCATGTATGTATAAAACATCACCATAGTCAAGTACAGATATGAAAGTGGCAGCGACCAGCATCTTTCTAGATTTGAACAAAAGGCAGGATTTGATTCTGAAATAAAAACCTAGTTTAAGGTTGAATCGTTTTGCTAGCTGCTGAATATGATGTGTAAAAGAAAGAGATTCGTCAAAACCAAGATGTCTGTACATAGAAACACTTCCAACCTTCATACCTGGGGAAGAGAGGTTTGAAGGCAGGTTTGTGGTTTGGATTTCAAATTGAATTGAATTTAGTTTTTTCAGCATTTAAAACAAGTTTTAAATCACAAAGATTCTGTTGAAGCGTGTTAAAAGCAAGTTGTAACTGAGAGAGGGACTGGTCTGGGGTGGGTGCAGAGCAAGACAGTACAGTGTCATCAGCATAAAGCCAATCACAATTGTCATGGGCAGTGCAAAGCACCGGACGAAGCCACGGTGCCTCTGCAAAAATAGCCTCGGGAAGGAACTTGTTTTGGTGGAACATGTGTATGTTAAAAAGTTGTTTTAGTCGTGCAACAGAAAACTAGGTTGGACAGATAGTCTAGCTAGCTGTCTGGATTTACCCTGCTGAGATCTGAGGAGCAGTTAACCAGAGTCCTCAGAAATCCACCGGAGTTAAAAATGCAAACACAAAGAAAGAGGAAGGTACCGAAAAGAGTGACATCCGGCATAATTTTCTGGCAGCACCAAAGCAATCCCAGAAATGGAACGTCGTGGATATAGACTAGAAATGGGTTCCGCCATCCATTCCGACATAACCCCACTCCGACATCGACGTCTAATTGTCGGAGTGGCGTCACTTCCATTGTTTTCAAACATCTCACCACTCCGACAATTTTTGTTTCCATTAGGGTTAGGGTTAGGGTTATTGATATTTAGCCATGGGTGCAGATTACATTACAGCTCATCCGTGCTTCTCAGGATGTTGGAATTTGATACAGGAACCACGGAGATAAATTGACTTGGAAAAAAAATAGGATTGGTAGACTGTCGGAATGGCGGTATTAAAATTTGTCGGATTGGCAGCATGTCGGAATAGCAGCATGTAACCACTAGACACAGCCAAACTGCAGCTAAATGTAGACACTGACTCATAAATAAATTGTAGGTATTTAATATGTTTCAATCACTGACCAGGTGTTCTCAGTTTCGAGATGGTTCAGTGAATTTGGCTTTGGCATACTTTTAATAAATAGAGCCAATTTTTATTCACATATTTGTGCACCTGAGGGGAGGCACAGTGCTAAGGGTTTAATAAAAGTGAGATGGACGGAAAACTCTTGACTCTAATTCCAACTAAGCTGACTAACACTGGGAGCTTTCTGAGCAGACGTTTACATCCATTTAGGAAAGCAATCTGTATTAAAAGCCCAGTACTTCTTATTCCAAGCAGCCATATTGATTCGTGCAACTGTCCTCCCTGTGTGTGTTTACGTCTGGTGCCAGGTCGGATATCTGTTCCTGGTGCCTGCTGATGTCCATGTGCTGCTGCCTGATCACAGTTCACAAAGTAATGTTGTCCTAGTCTGTCCTGTAAAGGGTTAGTTCGCCAAATTCACCCTTTCAAAGAACTAAAGAAAACCAACACGCTGTCGAACTCGCCCTTTGTGGTATCTAACAATGCAATTTTTTTAAGATTATTTTTTGGGCTTTTCTGCCTTTAATTTGACAGGACAGTTAGGTGAGAAAGGGGGGGATGACATGCAGGATATTGTCACAGGTCGGATTCGAACTCTACGTCGAGGAATAAACCTCTCAGTATATGTGTGCCTGCTCTACCACTGAAACCAACCCAGCCACTAGCAATGCCATTTTGGTGCTAGTTTTGCTTCTATGTTGCAAGTTTTTTTTAGATATTCATCCACGTCTGACATGTCTGCTCTGAAGAGTCTGCAGTTAAAATAGAGGTGAAAGCATTTTTGTTCAAATCTTTGAAAGATGACATTTAAAAAACTTTCCAGAAACAGTGTCCCCAGTTCCCTAGTAGTTGCTGATGTTTTTTTTTCTTACACAAGCACAGTCATAGAATATGAATATGATTTAATGTTAAAGTTACAATTTCAACGATCTCCTATGGCAATAAGCGATAATTGCAGGTGTGTTTTTAGATCTCACTTCCCACAGATCCAAATAGTCACCTGTGTGACGTCAGTTGGCAGATGAAGAGTGACTCTGTTGCGATAACTCCGCTCACCCGCTCTGGTGGACCAACCACTGCTGGGTGATGGAAACGCGTCACTAACTGTGCCATGTTTATGATTTTTCCTGGTAATGTCTCCACAGACATCTAGTTCATAATGTTGCAAATGCAAAGGCTTTCATCAGTGGACCATAGGCTCAATCAGCATTGTGTTACCTCAATTGGGATTAGATAAGTGAAAATGTTTGAGATTTTTACTTTAATACTGTTTGCTGTGTAATTTTAGTTAGCAGTCTGCTTCATGTTCTATGTGCGAGAATGCTACTAGTCTCACAATACCAGACCTTCCTTCACAGCGCTGCAGAAGAGGGTCTGGCTAGTCCACCCAGCATTCCAGGATGGGAGAAAAATGTGCTCTGGTTTATTGCCATTTCTTTAAACCAATCACATTTGTCTTGAGCTGCGCTAAGCACCGGAAAGAACAACTCTGCCTCTGCAAAATAGCCTCGGGAAGGAACTTGTTTTGGTGGAACATGTGTACATTACAAAGTAGTTTTAGTCATGCAACAGAAAACTCAGATTGGACAGATAATCTAGCTAGCTGTCTGGATTTACCCTGCAGTTAAACATAGTCCTCATAAATCGACCAGATACATATTTTAACCCACAGAACAAGTGAAGAAGTAAGCACACTATACTTATATACACTGGAGACCACATTTAGCTTTTTCTGCTTTTGTGGTTACACACTTTCATGCAACATTCACTTTGCAATCACTTTGCCATCAGTATCAGTTTGTTGACATTCCTTTCTCCAAATGGGAGATTCTGCAGCCAGAAGTCAGAAATTACAAAATTACAAGCAGGAGGCCGATGTGAACGTTTTTTCCCACTCGGCTGCTATTAATTATGGTCTTTACAATGCAACACATATGGCAAGCTACCTAATGATGACATCATTACTAACTCAGGAGAATCTTGGGAAATGGATTCTGCCATAAATCTGTAAATACAGTACCATGTTTGACCACAGTGCTGCTCTTCAGCAGACACTTTATTATCTCACACATACTGCAAACAGGGTTTTTTTCATGCAGCTAGAAAAGGATATACTTGTTTTTTTTAAATGTTTCAAGAGTTCTTTTCCTGAAAAGCATCTGGCTCATACGTTCTCATCGGTGACTCTGCACATCTTAAACCCAAAAAATAAATCAGCCAAACAAACAAAAAACATTGTTAATGGCACACCACCTTTTCCGTCTACATGATAAACTGTTGGCTCCGTTGGCACTTTTGCAAAAACATTTGTCCCATTATAATGGCAGGCACTCTCTTCCTCCAATCATGCTCTGCTAGTGGGCAGCACTTGGAAATGTGTGGAATGAACAGCCTGCAACAATATCAAGTGTTAGCAGTCAACTCAACAGAAAGCTAATGAACCGTAGCAAACAGCTTGTGGGGTGTAGCAAGAGAGAGCAGTTGCATCAAAAGCCCTTCATTCGCGACTTGAGCATGCTTAAGTGAATAAACTATATCCTAAGGCTGGTGGAAAATAGACATAATCCATTGACATGTATACAACTCAAACTGAGAGAAGTAGCAGACAGTGTTGCACTAAAAAATAAACGTCACACATAAACATTCCACTCAAATGACTAAATCGCATTGGCTTCTATACAACGACTTTGCTTTTCATTGGAATAGTAGCATGTTTTGGGGGTAATGTTTATTAATCAGCAGTGAGAGAAAGAACCTTAGACAAAGTTTATAAAGTCTATCTTATGTGACAGCCCCTGCTAGCTGTGTGTGTGTGTGTGTGTGTGTGTGTGTGTGTGTGTGTGTGTGTGTGTGTGTGTGTGTGTGTGTGTGTGCGTGCGTGCGTGCGTGCGTGCGTGCGTGCGTGTGTGTGTTTGTGTAATTGTGATTAGAATATCAGTTGATGAGTCTGATTTGGAGCACCTGGGCTCAGGACTCCACAGGTGATAAAGGCCCAGCTTCCTTTGTGTGGTCTCTTTTCTTTGCTCTACTCTGTCAACGCCGGAGGCTCGGTTGTTTTTTCCTTTTTGCATTTGTATTATTTAGTTCAACCTTATATCTTTTCTGTAATACATTCTTTATATGATTGGCATCTTGTGTCGCTTCCCCGTCTTTAGTCATGACCTAGAGCCAAGTTCATGACAAAGTGTGGGGCTTGTCCGGGATTGCTGGGGATTGGGTGGAAGTTGTAGCAGGCCATGTGGGGAGTGCAGAACGGAAGTTGTTTATATATTTTTGTTATTATCTTGCCACCAAGGTAGTCAAATTTACTTTTGTTATTTTGTCACTTACGTAGTCAAATGTGCTTTTGTTATTTTGCCTCTTGGGTGGTCATTTAGGAAGCTAAACGTACTTAATTTGCCTCTCCGGGAACCATCGCCTTATTGTGGTGGAGAGATTTGGGTGTCCCTAAGAACCTGAGGGCTGTGTTGTTTGGAGCTTTGTGCTCCTGGTAGGGTCTCCCATGGCAAAGTGGTCTCAGGTGAGGGGCCAGACGAAGAATGGTTCAAAAACCCTATGGAGCCAGGCCCAGATGGAGGGCTCATCGACACAGCCCGAAAAAGCTACGTGGCACCTATCTCTCCATCCCATGGGTCCACCATATGTGGGAGGAACTGCTGGGGTCAGGTGCGCTGCCACACGGGTGTCGGTGAAGGTCAGGGGCCTCGATGGACCAGACCCGGGCGGCAGAGGCTGGCTCTGGGGACGTGGAATGTCACCTCGTTGTGGGGGAAGGAGCCGGAACTTGTGCATGAGGTGGAGCGCTACCAGTTGGATCTGGTGGGGCTTACCTCTACGCACAGTCTTGGTTCCTGAACCATACTCCTGTAGAGGGGTTGGACTCTTTTCTTCTCCGGAGTTGCCCAGGGTGTGAGGCGCCAGGCGGGTGTGGGGATACTCACAAACCCCGGTGGACGAGAGGGTTGCCTCCCTACGCCTGCGGGTTGTGGCGCGGAAAACTCTGACTGTTGTTTGTGCATATGCACTAAACAAGAGTTCAGAGTATTCAGCCTTCTTGGAGACCTTGAATGGAGTCCTGTATGAGGCTCCGGTGGAGGACTCCAAAGTTCTGCTGGGGGACTTCAATGCATATGTGGGCAATGATGGAGACACATGGAGAGGCGTGATTGGGAGGAATGGCCTCCTTGATCTAAACCAGAGTGGTTGTCTGTTATTGGACTTCTGTGCTAGTCATGGATTGTCTATAACAAACACCATGTTCGAACATAGGGATGCTCATAAGTGTACTTGGTACAAGAGCACTCTAGGCCGAAGGTCAATGATGATTTTTCGTTTCATCCGATCTGAGGCCGTAGGTTTTGGACACTCGGGTAAAGAGAGGGGCAGAGCTGTTAAGCGATCACCATCTGGTGGTGAGTTGGGTCAGCGGGTGGGGGAAGACTCTGGACAGACCTGGTAAGCCCAAACGGGTGGTGCGGGAAAATTGGGAACGTCTGGAGGAAGCCCCTGTCCGACAGACCGTCAACTCACACCTCCAGCGGAGCTTTTCGTGCATCCCTGTGGAGGCTGGGGGCAGTGAACCTGAGTGGACAATGTTCAAAGTTTCCATTGCTGAAGCTGTGGCGGGGAGCTGCGGTCTTAGGGTCTTAGGTGCCTCAAGGGGCGGTAACCCACTAACACCGTGGTGGACACCGGTGATCAGGGAAGCAGTCCGACGGAGTCTTTCCGGGATATGTTATCCCAGAGGACTCCGGAGGCAGTTGCAAGGTACCGAGGGGCCCGAAGGGCTGCAGCCTCAGCCGTGAAAGAGGCAAAGCAGCGGGTGTGGGAGAAGTTCGGAGAAGACATGGAGAAGGACTTTCGGTCGGCACCAAGGTGCTTCTGCAAAACCATTCGCCACCTCAGGAGGTGGAAGCGGGTAAACATCCAAGCTGTGTACAGTAAGGATGGGACATTGTTGACCTCAACTGAGGAGGTAATAGGGCGGTGGAAGGAGCACTTTGAGGAACTCCTAAATCCAGCTGATGCACCCTCTTTGTTAGAGGCAGAGCTGGAGGATGACGGGATTGTCGTACATTTCCCTGGTGGAAGTCACTGAGGTAGTCAAACAACTCCACAGTGGCAAAGCCCCAGGGATTGATGAGATCCGTCCGGAAATGCTGAAAGCTCTGGGTGTGGAGGGGCTGTCTTGGTTGACACGCCTCTTCAACATTGCATGGAAGTCTGGGACAGTGCCGAAGGAGTGGCAGACCGGGGTGGTGGTTCCCCTGTTCAAAAAGGGGGACCAGAGGGTGTGTACCAATTACAGGGGTATCACACTTCTCAGCCTCCCTGGTAAAGTGTACTACAAGGTGCTGGAAAGGAGGGTTTGGCCGATACTCAAACCTCGGGTTGAAGAGGAACAATGCGGATACCGTCCTGGTTGTGGAACAACGGATCAGATCTTTACTCTCACAAGGATCCTGGAGGGAGCCTGGGAGTATGCCAATCCGGTCTACAGGTGTTTTGTGGATCTGAAGAAGGCATATGACCGAGTTCCCGGGGAGATACTGTGGGAGGTGCTGCGGGAGTATGGGCTGAGGGGGTCCCTTCTCAGGGCCATCCAATCTCTGTATGACCAAAGCGAGAGCTGTGTCCGGGTTCTCGGCAGTAAGTCGGATTCGTTACAGGTGAGGGTTGGCCTCCACCAGGGCTGCACTTTGTCACCAATCCTGTTCGTAGTATTTATGGACAGGATATCGAGGCATAGTCGTGGTGGGGAGGGGTTGAAGTTTGGTGGGCTGGGGATCTCATCGCTGCTCTTTGCAGATGATGTGGTCCTGATGGCATCATCGGCCTGTGACCTTCAGCACTCACTGGAAGTAGTTTGCAGCCGAGTGTGAAGCGGCTGGGATGAGGATCAACACCTCTAAATCTGAGGCCATGGTTCTCAGCAGGAAACCGATGGAGTGCTTTTTCCAGGTAGGGAATGAGTCCTTACTCCAAGTGAAGGAGTTTAAGTACTTTGGGGACTTGTTCGCAAGTGAGGGGACAATATACCGGGAGATTGGTCGGAGAATCGGCGCAGCGGGGGCGGTATTAAATTCAGTTTATCGCACCGTTGTGACGAAAAGAGAGCTGAGCCAGAAGGCAAAGCTCTCTATCTACCGGTCAGTTTTCGTTCCTACCCTCACCTATGTCATGAAGGCTGGGTCATGACCGAAAGAACGAGATCCAGGGTGCAAGCAGACAAAATGGGTTTCTTCAGGAGGGTGGCTGGTGTCTCCCTTAGAGATAGGGTGAGAAGCTCAGTCATCCGTGAGGAGCTCGGAGTAGAGCCGCTGCTCCTTCACGTCGAAAGGAGCCAGTTGAGCTGGTTCGGGCATCTGGTAAGGATGCCCCCTGGGCGCCTCCCTAGGGAGGTGTTCCAGGCACGTCCAGCTGGGAGGAGGCCTCGGGGAATTACATCTCCAACCTGGCCTGGGAACGCCTCGGGATCCCCCAGTCAGAGCTGGTTAATGTGGCTCGGGAAAGGGAAGTTTGGGGTCCCCTGCTGGAGCTGCTCCCCCGCGACCCGACACCGGATAAGCAGACGACGATGGATGGATGGATGGATGAATGGATGTACTTAATTTGGGTTTTGTGTATTTTTGGGGGGTTAATGACAATGTGCCAGTGATCCCTATAGGGACCCCGATTTTTGGGGGGAGGGTGACGGTCCCTACTGGCTGTGTGTGTGTGTGTGTGTGTGTGTGTGTGTGTTTAGGATATCAGCTGATGAGTCTGATTTGGAGCACCTGGACTCAGGGCTCCACAGGAGGTAAAGGCCCAGCTTCCTGGACTTTGTGCGGCCTCTTTTCTTTGCTCTACTCTGCAAACACCGGAGGCTCGGTTGTTTGTTAGTTGTTCCTTTTTGCATTTCTATTATTTAGTTAAACCTTATATATATATATCTTTTCTGTAATAACTTCTTCATATTATTTCCCATATTTTTGTCATGACCTAGAGCCATGTTTATGACACTTATAATGAACATTTTTCCTTTAGCTTGCATTGTTACCCATGTGATAAAATCTAACAATACTTCATCCATGAAATGTATACAACTGAGGTTTAGAAAGAGATTGTGTTTTGGGTTCAAATACGTAGCTTACATACATAGAACGTGACATAGGCTACGTGATGTAAATTAAGTGTTTTACCTAAGTTAAAATAAGTCAACCCTGTCTTTTGGTTTCACAGCATTCTCCTGGGTGAAAGTCCTGTGTTAGTTTTATCCATCCATCCATCCCAACCTCCTCCATAGATTTTGTACATTTGTGATAGGCCAAATCAAGGATGATCTTGATCTGGGACAAATTACGCTCCTCTCAAAATGTAAATGAGAATGCAGTTTGGTTGTATGGGAATATAATTATTAGTAGATAGGGCTGCTATTTAAAAAAAACACATAAATTAGAGCCATGCTGGTGCACTGGCACTGCAGTTTATTTTGAGTCAACTCCACATACACTGCCCTGCTGCCGGATCATAATCACTAAAGCACCAAATGTGTTTTAATCCACTGCAGAAAATACTCATCAGCAAATGCTCTATTTACTTTTGTTTGAGTATCGTTTGCTGAAGATTACAGTGCCCATCTGTTTTTGACAATTGCATAGCCCTATTCAAAATATGAACCAATAGTTGTGACCCATTTTTAAAGATTTCACGAGGAAAAAATTGGCTTAAGGCTGAGTGCACCAGACAGAGGAGGGAATTTGCAAAATACTTAAATCAGACTAACACACTCTTGGTTTTGTTTTGTTTATTTTTTGGAATCGTCAGTATAAAGAATATAGAATAACGCCAGACATTAAGAAGTGCTTATGGAATTTTAGGAGAACAGAGACACATGCTGACACAAAGGATAAACACCAAGGTTCTTATGAATTTGTTGCCTTCTCTTCCTTCACCATTGTAGCATTGAGACAGTGGTATAAATTAAAATTCATGTCCTATGACTCCCCGCTCTGAAAAGTATCCCCCTCCCCAAGTCATCGGCCCAAGCGCTGTGATCCTCGGCTAGGCCTCCTCACCGCAAATCCTGCCCCTGTTTCCCATGCAGGTGTTGGGCTCACCATGTGAATGGCAGCATGAATGCTAATAGGCCGTTGTAATAAGGTCTTTGAAGTATGCAATACACTGTTGCAGAATCATAATGTGAAAATCCCTCTTTGAAACGGGAGACTCGGCCCTGCTTAACACTAGTGGGCCCTCTCTATCTCTCTCTCTCTCTCCAACCCATCTTTCTCATTGCACAAACCCCCCTGCTCCCCGACACCTCCCTCCTCCCCATCTCCCCTCCATCTTTTAATAATCACTTCTGGCAGGAAGACTCGCCTTGCTCGGATAGGTCTTAGATGACAAGCAGGGTTTCCAAATACCAACATGGGATGCAGCGATCCGTGGGAAAAAAGAAAGGGAGTGGACCCAACAGGGAGGGGGCTGGATTATTGGTTTAGGAGAGAAATAGCGGGGGTTTAGGAGGGGGTGGGATAGAGTGGGGTTGGTCCAAGGGGGGGGCAGCAAAGGTGTATTACGTCATTAATGTTCGAGTTGAGGATGCAGTGGTTATACTGTAAGTGGTCTTTTTTTCTTCTGATCTCTATCATAATTTCCATCTATAGGAGATTTAAAGAACCGTTCAATAGTTAACTATGAATAGTTTTTTACAATTTCAATGGAGCATTCAATTCAGATAATTGATGGAAAAAGACAAGCGTGATGTTTCCTGGTTGTGCTATGAGAGGCATTGTATCTATTAGCATGGATTCCATTCATTGGCTTGCGTTTCATGTCTGACTATGAACTGTTTCGAGAGCTTCATTGGAAGGCTGATGAATTGTGTAAGACTTCTGAAGTTTGGATTTGATCAAGACCACTTCTCTACAAACAATTCTCATAATTAGGGCCCGATCACCGACCAGCTGTCGGTCAGCAAAAGCCCTATTGAAATTCCTGTTTATTATTATTCTCTCCAGTGACACATGTTTGAGGGACTCGAAAAGTCACCAAAATTTGCACATGCATTAGAACTGGTGAAAAAAAAATAAAAAATAAAAAAAAAAGATAGATAGATAGATAGATAGATAGATAGATAGATAGATAGATAGATATTTTAAATGACACAATAGTGCCCCCTTAAGATTTCTAAAGTTGAAGCTCCCTTCTTTACATTTCAGGTAGACTTGTATGCCTTTGTAACATGTTGAGACGTACAAAAAAGCCTCTTTGGGGTGTGCCCTAAACCCAACAGGAAGTTAGTCATTTTTACTTTACTGCCCACACATCCACCCAGACCTCCTCCCTACGCGGCCAGCCGTGTTCTTATACAGCATGAGTCAATGCGGTGCACACAGCAACAACAACAAAACTTGGAAATCATACGAATTACAGAGCTTAACTTTTGGTAGCTTTACGAACGTATGGTTCATGAGAAAATGCTGAAATAAAACACGTCTTAATATCGGCGTATATAACAAGTGTTTCAGAGATGGAGAGAAAATGTTGCTAATAGCTTAGCCTTCTGCCATATAAAAATATTGTATTGTATAATATAGCTGCTTTAAATAAACGTCCACACTGTATTTCTTGTTGAGAAACTACTATTCAAAACATATACTCCAAAATATAAAAACTTTTTTTTTTCTTTTTACTTACTTCCACTCTGTACAAGAACATGTTCTCGTCCTAACTTTTTCTTCTCCTGAGGGTGCACCAGGAGTAAGGGACTCCCCAAAAAGAGTGGAACATGCTTAGAATCTGGCAGGGACAGATGTCAGATTCAATTAAACTCATATTTAAGTGATTGTGGAGTGAAGACCTTGAATTTACTGCAATTCTACTACCTTGTATCTGTTTACAGTGCAGCCAACTGGATCGAAATAAATGAATGCACGTATGTGTAGGTGTAAGTGAAAAGGGTAGCAGACTGGTGCAATAGAATGTTCTGTGGGATTCTGTTGGATCTTTATACTTCCACCTAAAAAGAGAGCTTAGTGCAACTTATGAACAAAATGAGTTAGTGTTGTAATGCAAGAAAATGTGGAATTAGTGAATGAGGAGTGAACAACTTTAATATCCACTCTACTCTGGAAATAATTACTTTGGACTAAGTGGCAAGTGATTCATTTGTTGTACTTTCTCTCATCCTCCATTGTCTACATCCACTTCAGTCAGTGGAATAGCACTTTTTTCCCAGAAATGTGTTTTTGACAAGCTCTCAGTATGAAGGGCGTGCTGTGCTGTGTACATGTAGGTGGAGAGAGTGATAACAGCAGCGCAGAAGGCTTTCGGCAGTCGAGAACAAACCGTAGACAGGAAAGCACTGCTGTAATGTGCCATTTCCAGTTGTAAAAATACATATACATAATATAAATATATTTCTGGTTGGACTTTTTCCTTTTTCTGTGTTCTGTGTGCCTATTTGCATTTCTCCCCCACTCATCTCTCCTTCTCCCTCCCATCCATCTCTGCTGTCGCTTCATCACTTATGCCGCTGTCAATCACCCAGTTGTGCTTATAAAGCGGCTGAGTTATGAAGTGCTTTTCTTTGCCGGGAGCGCCATTGAACTTGACCTGTGATAAAGCCTTGACAGAGAACGTGTTAATGATGAAGCCCGGCTGACTGATGTGCAGCCGTACAGGAGTCAGGAGGGGAAGTTATGAAAGGCTGACCTTTGGGCTTCCACTTTTCCGCTCAGTCGCTGGCCGCTGCAATATCGACCTCATCCACATCATCATCCAAATAATCACATCCTGTTAGTAATTGGAGTAGTAGTAGTAGTAGTAGTAGTAGTAGTAGTAGTAGTAGTAGTAGTAGTAGTAGTAGTAGCATATGTTGGAAGAGTACAAAAATACTCTACTATACTATGTATATTTTGGTTCTTGCAACACATTTCAAAAAATGTTGGAACAGTAAAGCATTTACCACTTTGTAATGTTGCCATTCCTTTTCAAAACACTTAAAAGACGTTTAGGGACTGAAGACACCAAGTGATGAAGTGTTTCAGGTGTAATATTGTCCCATTCTTGCTACAAACAAGTCTTAAGGTGGGCAACAGTACGGGGTCTTCGTTGTCGCATTTTGCGCTTCAAAATGTGCCACACATTCTCTATTGGAGACAGGTCAGGACTGCAGGCAGGCCAGTCAAGTACCCGTATCCTCTTCCTCCGCAGCCAGGACTTTGTAATGTGTGCAGAATGTGGTTTTGCATTATCTTGTTGAAATATGCATGGAGGTCCCTGGAAAAGATGTCTTCTTGAAGGCAGCATATTGTGCTCCAAAATCTCTATGTACTTTTCAGCATTAATGGTGCCATCACAGAAGTGCAAGTTACCTTTGCCAAGGGCACTGACACAACCCCATACCATGACAGACCCTGGCTTTTGGACTTGTTGCTGGTAACAGTCTGGATGATCCTTTTCTTCTTTGGTCCGGAGCACACAGGATCCATTTCTCCCAAAGAATACCTGAAATACTGATTCATCTGACCACAGTACACGTTTCCACTGTGTGATGGTCCATCCCAGATGCGTCCGAGCCCAGAGACGTCGACGGCGCTTCTGGACACTGTTAACATAGGGATTCCTTTTGGCACGGTACAGTTTTAACTGGCATTTGTGGCTGTAACTACGTATTGTGGTACTTGACAAAGGTTTGCCAAAGTAGTCCTGAGCCCATGTGGTGATATCGCTCATAGATGAATGACGATTCTTGATGCAGTGCCGCCTGAGGGATCGGAGATCACGGTTGTTCAGCTTAGGCTTCTAAGGCTTCTAAATTCTTCCACATTCCTTGAATCTTTTAATTATGTTATGCACTGTTGAAGGTGAAATAAGCAAATGTCTTCCTATCTTTCTTTGAGGAACATTGTTTTTAAACATTTCATTAATTTTCTCACGTATTTGTTGGCAAACTGGCGATCCTTGTCTCATCATTGCTCCTAAAGGACTAGACCTTTTTGGATGCTGCTTTTGTACCAAATCATAATTACAATCACCTGTTGGCATCACCTGTTTCAAATCACATCATTATTTAACCAATTTACCTAATTACTAGCCCTAAATTGCTCCTGTCCCAACCTTTTTTGGAATGTGTTGCAGGTCTGAATGACAGGAAAGGATGTATATTTACAAATGAAATTAAGTTGACCAGACAAAACATGAAATATTTTGTGTTGACATTGTCTGCAATGAAATACAAGTCACAGTACATTTAGAAATCACTACTTTCTTTTTTTATTTGTGTTTTTCATACTGTCCCAACTTTTTCTGATTTGGGGTTGTAATTTTACTTCCTGTCTAGCTAACTGTCTATGCGTTAATCGGCCGATAAAAAAATTGTCGGCGTTAAAATGGGTTTGCTTTAACGCCGTTAATAGCGCGTTAAACTAACAGCCCTAATATATATATATATATATATATATATATATATATATATATATATATATATATATATATATATATATATATATATATATATATATAGAGAGAGAGTATCATCTATTTATCTATATATCTACAGTATCTATCTATCTATCTACAGTATCTATCTATCTGTAAGTATTACTTTGATAAACTTTTGTCAGTCAAAAGTAAAAAGGTAGTTCATTTGAAAATGACTCAGAGGAAAAGTTGCTTTCCTTTTCCTTTTAGTTCCTTTTTTAACAGGTGGAGGGGGTATATTGTTTCTTTATATATTTATGCACATTTCATATCTTATTTATACTTATTATGCCTGTTTACAGTTTTTCTCAGTCGCTTTGGTACATTTCTCGAATCATCCTCGACATTTGCAAAAAAGTAAGTGCATTTCTCAAAACAATTCATACAAATAGCAAAACACCATGGATTACCTGCAGAAGCCAGTCTCTTGCTCAAAATCCTTAGTTCATCTCTCAAAAGTAAATATCTGTATCAATGAACATGTCCGTACCATCAGAATGACAAGTCCTTGTGTCATTGTGTACGGATAAGACAGTGAAATTGCTTAGTCATGTTGTCAATATAACAGTGTACTCTGGAGGGATGTTGTGATGTAAACTATGGCTAAAGTTTTGATGACAATTATTGTAAATTGTAGGTTACACCTTGCAGCTTTACTGTAGTGTATGTGGGAGTTTGATTGCAAGAGACTGGACAAGATTCACATGTACGCTTTTACTGTTTGTACTGTAATTTGGTAACAGACCATGTCATTGCAATACAGAAAGGAAAAGACAGCACTGCATAGCACAAAGAAAAAAAACAAAAGTAGAAATGTGAACATAGGACAATCTCCTTAGGGAAAACTGCACATGCAGTGCTGTAGGAATTCCAGTGCAGACTTCCTACACCTCCTGACATTCCTGTCTGTTGGGACACAAATTCTCATCCACATCACAACGAATATCTTCCCTTGCGATGCAGCGTGGAAAGTAGAAAAAAAGTCTAATGGAATTGTATAGAAATATGCTTGACATATTTTGACAATTTGTTCAACCATTTTGCATGTATAGACTTATGCTATGAACTAATGCCTAAATGTTGTGAGGGGTGAGACTATTCAACAGAGACCCATTATATAATACATTTTGATCAACATGACATAAGCAATTGATGATGTAGGAAACAGCAGAGAATTGTACATAATCATTGCATGCATGGATGTACCAAAACATTTGCAACTTGTTCAAAGAAATGACAAACTGCTTATTTGATGTGCACAAGTGACACAATGATGTGAAGAATGAACAGGTAGTTTTGAGAATTTCAATTCTGATCTGAGAAATGTACCAAAGCGACTGAGAAAAATTGTAATTAAATCGCAGTCTTTCCCAATTTGAAAAGGGCACAAAGCTATTTCCATTTTAGTTTGATGATAGATTGACTTTGCCAAAGAAACGTGAGACCTTTTTGATTTACTTGTTTTCTTTCCTCAGCAACAAATGTGATTTAAAACGTAGCAAAGTACAATACTTCAAACAAAACATACTTAAGTAAAAGTCAAAGTACATATTTTAAAAAGGACTTTTTAAAAAGTAAAAGTAATCAGTAAAAAAAGTAATTGTAATTTGTTACTTTCCCTGAGTAGTAGTAGTCTCAGTTCCTTCCTGGTGCTGTCGTATTATACAATCAATAGACCGCAGGGACTAAACACACACACACACCCAACCCGTTCTCACTCCCAACTTGTTAAAGTGCTCATATTATTCAGATTTTCAGGTTAATAATTGTATTTAGATGTTACATCAGAATAGGTTTACATGGTTTAATAAAAAAAAACACTATATTTTTGTTGTACTGCACATTGCTGCAGCTCCTCTTTTCACCTTGTGTGTTGAGCTCTCTGTTTTAGCTACAGAGTAAGACATCACACTTCTGTTCCATCTTTGTTGGGAGTCTCACATGCGCAGTAGCTAGGTAAGGACTACTAGCCAGTCAAAAGCAGAGTATGAGGGCGTGTCCTGACAGTACCTAGGTAAGGACTACTAGCCAGTCAGAAGCAGAGTATGACGGAGTGCCACACTAGCAGCTAGGCGAGCATTATAACGTGTGTTCCAAAGTGACCACGGTAGTCTCTGAAGTAAAGGCTGGACTACAACAGAGCTGTTTGGAGCAGTTTGTGAACAGTGTTTTCTGTTGGAGATGGTAAGTCCCTTTGGGGGGGACTTTGGCTTTTTCCACTTTTAAACCTATAACATGCACAAAAAGATATATAACAAAATAAAGGAAAGGGGAAAAGCCAAAAAGCATAATATGAGCACTTTAAATACTGACGCTTGGTCAGTATCTCTCAGCGCCTGGGACGCTCCGAGCAGAGCAGCAGCTCCACTCCGCTGTAAGATGACGTAGTATTAAGACCGACAACGGTAGCGAGTAGTATGAAAGACCGAAAATCCGCATAAGGAGGCATGTTGGGGTTATGGATGGGTCAAACAACAGACCGGGGTTCGCGTCCCGTTCTTGTCCCGCATGTTACTGAAACGTACATTTTGTAACTCCACCCACCATCTTTAACCTAAATGTCCCATTCTTGTGCCACATGTAAGTTAATTATACACGACCCAGAGCGTCAAAAAGTGACACCAAGAGTCCCGACCAAGCGTGTCTGAATATGACGCAAAAGGAGACTTTTTACAACAATAACAAACGCCAAAGGTACCTGACCAAGCGACACTTTTTGACGCTATGGGAGTGAGAATGTGATGCCATAACAGGACTGATAAACCATGCAGTAATAATGTGACTGTGTAATATTGCAATACTGTAGATACTGTGGTGTATTCTTTTATAAGACTATCAACATAATGATCACATTCCATGTATTTCATTGTATTCCATTCTAAAGCCAAACAGGTAGAGACATTATGGGTGAATCTTCTGGAGCTAAAAGTATCAAGATACCAGAGGGCCCCTTGGAAGGAAATGGTTTCCATATGTTTAGTGATGGGGCCTCTTAGGAGAATGTGTAGGAGAGAGGTGTTCAACTCTGATTGGAGGATTTGAAATGTAACATGTGTTAACACTTAACCTATGCATGTCGGTATAGGGAGTTCCTTTAGAAGCTTGAAACAAAGAAAGAACCCCAGACCATGATCTGGTTTAGCGTGGATCTCCAGAGCTTGCATTAGATGCTGAATTCTTTTGAAATAATAAACCTTGTTAATAATCAAGCAGCATCGCGACTATTCTTCAACCACACACCATCATCATTATCATCATCTACAACGCTACTCTAGACACTACAATACATTTGACTGTGTATCCTCTTTACTTATATTTATTTATTGTTTATCTTTAGCGTGTCTTCTTCTTTTCTCCCCTATCCCTTGCTGCTGCAACAGTGTGAATTTCCCCGTTGTGGGATGAATAAAGGATTGTGAAGCTTTGAATCTTTGTTTCTTGACTCCTCTCTGCTTCTCTTCTTCCCAACCGATTCCACTTCCTGCGTGCTTTTGTGACCAGATGACTCATTGTCCTCTCTGCATCTCTCATTCACTCTTGTTTGAAGCTCCCCTATTCCATCTTCTGTAACACTTTACTTGAAGGTATCTATATAAGAGTGACACTGTCATGAACACATGACACTGTCATGACACAGTCATGACACATGAATCCTAACCCTAACCCTAACCCTAACTCTAACTCTAACTATAACCATAACTTGTCATGACAAAAACCGAATGACACTTTCTAAAAGAAGCGTTATGTCATAAACGTTCATGACTTGTTTATAATGTTTATGACACGTTCATGACAGTGTCATGTCACTCTTATGTAGATACCTTCAAGTAAAGTGTAACCCTGTCTTCTATCTCTCCGAACAGCTGATTCACCCTGTCTCTGTGTCTCGGCTCTCCTTGCTATCTCTCAGTCCTTCTCTTTACAAAAGGTGATCGCCTGTTGAGCTCATCAACCCGGAGTGAACTCCCACCCCCCTGCGCTGACCGATGACTCTGAGAAAGGGGGCCCTGTCGCCGAGCCGACAGCTTCTTCTCAGGAGAAAGATATTAATGGCTCCGCTTCCGACTTAAATGCTACGCGCGGACCCTCCCGTCCCACCCAGTCTGCCCATACCGCTGCGACTTTCGCTGGTATTTCTTAAATGCCAACGTCAGTCACGAATAGGTCAGGACAACAAGCACTTAAATAAGGCTTTGTCACTGATTAATGAGAGGTGGAGAGGACTGCGATAGGCCTCTGACTGCCTCGCACAGATAAAACAATGAATGTTTGGTAAATAGCCGCGGGTGCTTTTCTCTGTCTGTCTCTCTCTCTCTCTCTCTCTCTCTCTCTCTCTCTCTCTCTCTCTCTCTCTGTGTATTCTGTCCTTCCACTGGTAGAGAGAAAACATCAACGTCAGGAAACTGACAGCCGCTCTGGGGATGGCAAAAACACATGTTCCCAGCCGCAGGACTGGGGGGAAATCCAATCAGATCCCAGCGAGCCTACAGTGGCTCAATTTGCAAAGCCAACGGGCCTTTTACCAGTATTGTTGTAATGGTATTAGCAGGTTGGATCCCAGCCAAGGAGCACTACGGCAGTAACATGCTGATGTTATTGACTACTTATCCATAAAAATGCATCCCTTCTCACTGCATTATGCTCCAGCGTGGCGCAAATCGACTAATCTGAGCAGATTAAAGTCATTTAGAGGAGATTGGAGTTCACCCATGGTTTTATTAAAATGCACAAATCTAATCAGAGACAACGTGTAAATTGTCTGGCTAAAAGGCAAAGACATTACGTGGTGTAAAACGCGCTGATGAAAAAAAGGAGGTTTATTGAGTTGAGTCATTTAGAAGCATTCATAAATAAAACTATGTGTCAAATAATGCCCAAAGGTGGAAGAGAACAAACATATTTGACTTAAAGGTGCAGTAGGTAAGACTTATAAAACTAACTTTCTGTCATATTTGCTGAAACTGACCCTATGTTCCAGTAGAACTACATGAAATAGGTAATTTAAAAAATAAATCTGGCTCTTCTGGCACCACCTACAGCCTGTAGTGTGATTTACAAAAATCCACTCCCTGTTCAGATGCACCAATCAGGGCCAGGGGGGTGTCTAACTGTGTCACTGCTCATGCACACATATTCATTCTCCCTTGTGGGGGAAGGGGCTTAGGAGACCGTTTTGGGCTTCAGCAGAAAGGGGGGGAGGGACTGAGAAGTTGTTGATGTTCAAAACAAGTCCCGGATCTTAAAGCTCCCATATTATGCTCATTTTCAGGTTCATAATTGTATTTTAAGGTTGTACCAGAATAGGTTTATGTGGTTTCATTTTCAAAAAACACCATATTTTTGTTGTTCTGCACAGCTCTCTCTCACTGCTGCAGCTCCTCTTTTCACCTTGTGTTCAGGTCTCTGTTTTAGCTGACAGAGTGAATCATCTTTCCTTCTCTACTATCTTTGATTGCACTCGCATATGCGCAGTAGCTCAGATCGTAGATCATGTCAATTAGCTCCATAGACAGTAAAACGTTGTTTCTCCAACTTTGGTCAGTTACAAGGCAGGATTAGCCGGGAGACTTCTTCTAAACGAGGGCGCACATGTAAGTACTTCCTTTATATATTATGGTGGACTTGTGTGTGTTGTAGCAGTGCTTTGCCATTGAGAACGAGGTAGCACGCTAGCGCTAGCATGCTAACGGTTGTGGTTAGCCAGCTCATTTTGGGTAGTGACGTAAAAATTGCAGATTTTGAACAGCTCACCCGGAGACTGAAGGCAGGACACATCAGAAGCACCAGAGACACAAAATAACACCCCAAATCCCAGAAAAAAGTGTTTTTTTTTTCAGAATATGGGCACTTTAACAATTCTACCTACAGCACCTTTAAGTAACAGTAACTTTGATAAACCTTTACTTAAGTACAAGTCAAATTACTGGTATAAAAATCTACTCAAGTACAAAGTAGCTCATTTAAAATGTATGTGACTTTTTAACAGCGAGGGGGGAGATATACTTTCGGCCCCCTTATCCAGCACTGGCCTCGGCCAAGGCCGCTGCTGGAACAAAAACATCCCCCTCGAAGAGCATTGCAGAGAGACACTCTTGTGTTCCTCCCCAACTTCCCTCAGACACCTGCTGATTGTTGACTCTGCTTGGGACCTATTCAAGGTTGTCTCCATGGCAACTTGCTGTGTTAACGCTATGACATCCTGCGGACTGAGGCCCCAATGGGTGCCAGGCTAAGCGACTCTCACCAGGCCCCCCTCCCCCCTAATACCCCCGTCCCACGCCTTCGCCGTTTTTTACCCCCCAGTCTCACAAGCTGGTCTGTGACCAGCGCCATTCGGTCGGACGGAGAGGACGCTGGCGCTGTTTATTCGCCGCTTCTCTGCCTGCTCTGATGGCTGCTTGCCCAGAGTGATAGAGAAAGACACTATCTCTATGGCTCTGTGCTTGCCGATGTCTGGGTTACCTCCACCCCCCATTCCCCCCCATTTCCCCCCATTTCCCTCCCCTGTTGCAAGTCATGTGTTGAATCGTGTTGTATGTGCTTACTGGCGAGGTGTTCCTCCCCTTTCCTCATGTTATGCTGTATTTTCCTTACTTGTAATTCTTCCCTGTAAAGCGACTTTGAGTCTATGAAAAGCGCTATATAAATTCAATTTATTATTATTATTATTATTAGTGCTGTCAAACGATTAAAATATTTAATCGCGATTAATGGCATTAATGTCATAGTTAACTTGCAACTAATCACTAGATCCGGTGTGGTGTTGTAGTTTTTCTAACGTTACTAGTTGTTGCAACAGAATGTGTAAAAAAACTACAAAGTTTGCTGGGCCAAAAAGAATGTTAATCTCGCGATAAAAAAATTGACAGCGTTAAAATGGGTTTGCGTTAACACCATTAATAACGCGTTTAACTGACAGCACTATTTTTTATATTTATACGTACAACCCCAAATCAGAAAAAGTTGGGACAGTATGAAAAACACAAGTAAAAAAAGAAAGTAGTGATTTCTAAATGTACTTTGAATTGTATTTCAGTGCAGACAATGTGAACACAAAATATTTCATGTTTTGTCTGGTCAACTTAATTGCATTTGTAAATATACATCCTTTCCTGTCATTCAGACCTGCAACACATTCCAAAAAAGGTTGGGACCGGAGCAATTTAGGGCTAGTAATCAGGTAAATTGGTTAAATAATGATGTGATTTGAAACAGGTGATGTCAACAGGTGATTGTAAATATGATTTGGTACAAAAGCAGCATCCAAGAAAGGTCTAGTCCTTTAGGAGCAAAGATGGTTTTGCCAACAAATGTGTTTAAAAACAATGTTCCTCAAAGAAAGATAGGAAGACATTTGCTTATTTCATCTTCAACAGTGTATAACATAATTAAAGGATTCAAGGAATGAGGAGGAATTTCAGTGCGTAAAGGACAAGGGCGCAAGCCTAAGCTGAACAACCGTGATCTCCGATCCCTCAGGCGGCACTGCATCAATAATCGTCATTCATCTATAAGCGATATCACCACATGGGCTCAGGACTACTTTGGCAAACCTTTATCAAGTACCACAATACGTAGTTACAGCCACAAATGCCAGTTAAAACTGTACTGTGCCAAAAGGAAGCCCTATGTTAACAGTGTCCAGAAGCGCCGTCGACTTCTCTGGGCTCGGAGGCATCTGGGATGGACCATCACACAGTGGAAACGTGTACTGTGGGCAGATTAATCAGTATTTCAGGTATTTTTTGGGAGAAATGGACGCCGTGTGCTCCGGACCAAAGAAGAAAAGGATCATCTAGACTGTTACCAGCAAAAAGTCCAAAAGCCAGGGTCTGTCATGGTATGGGGTTGTGTCAGTGCTCTTGGCAAAGGTAACTTGCACTTCTGTGATGGCACCATTAATGCAGAAAAGTACATAGAGATTTTGGAGCACAATATGCTGCCTTCAAGAAGACATCTTTTCCAGGGACGTCCATGCATATTTCAACAAGATAATGCAAAACCACATTCTGCACACATTACAAAGTCCTGGCTGCGGAGGAAGAGGATACGGGTACTTGACTGGCCTGCCTGTAGTCCCGACCTGTCTCCAATAGAGAATGTGTGGCACATTTTGAAGCGCGAAATGCGACTACGAAGACCCTGTACTGTTGCCCACCTTAAGACTTGTTTGCAGCAAGAATGGGACAAAATTACACCTGAAACACTTCATCACTTGGTGACTTCAGTCCCTAAACGTCTTTTAAGTGTTGTGAAAAGGAATGGCAACATTACAAAGTGGTAAATGCTTTACTGTTCCAACCTTTTTTGAAATGTGTTGCAAGAACCAAAATAGGAATTTTGTTTATTTGAAAAAAACAATAAAAATCATGAGGAACACATTAAATTATGTGCTGTTGTATTGTCTGCAATGAAATACAAGTCAAAGTACATTTAGAAATCACTACTTTCTTTTTTATTTGTGTTTTCAATACTGTCCCAACTTTTTCTGATTTGGGATTGTATTTTATGTCTTATTTATACTTATTATGCCTATTTAATTAAATCGCAGCCTTTTGTGATTTGAAAAGGGCACAAAGCCATTTCCGTTTGAGTTTGTTGACAGATACTTCAACACCGTCTCACAGCAGTTCATGAGATGATTTGCCAAAGCAACGTTAGAGACCTTTGTGATTTACTTTTTTTATACTCAGACAGAAATGTGTTTAAAATGTAGCAGAGTGCAATACTTCAAACAAAACATACTTAAGTAACAGTAAAGGTATATATTTTCAAAAGTACTTTAAAAAGTAATGTGACAAATTGTAATATGTTACTTTCCATCTCTGATAATGCATCGTAGGAACAATCCTACGACCATTTCCCTGAATGCAGTGCCTTGGAGTTTAAAAAAAACAAAATCCTTTTTTTAAAGTTAGACTAATCCATAAACAGCAGCAAACACACAGATCAGTGGGCGTGATCCATCCGTCGGTAAGTGGGAGTGTTCCCTTGGTACACAACTGACTCTCACACTCAGAGCACAGATGCCTCAGAGTTTCACCGTGTTCCTTTTTTTTCCTTCTTCTTCCAAAGTAATTAACTTGTGGAAATGATTTACCCTTGAATGGTTGTCAGATCAATTTCTCATTGGAGGTCTGTGTAAACCTGCCGTGGCACCCGTAGCCTGTCAGATCCCAGCCACTGGGCACATCACGTCCCACATGAGTGGCTTCAGAGAGGAACACAGTACACGGAGCCTTTAAACAAGGAGCGGACTCCTGCAGGCTTCAAGTCCCGATTTACAAATGACATGAACTACTGTCAGGGTGCTTCATGGTGAAAGTCTGCACTGTTACAAAAAATATATTTTTAACATACAGAATACAAACAAGCTTAAAAATAAATGTTTCGACCTCAATGTCTGTAGATGTAATATTTTTTTTCATTTTTTTTTCATGAAGTAACAATGTTACAGTTAAGGTTTGGGAAGGTTTAGGATTAACACGAAAACTTGTGCATGAAAATGACATAATGGTTTAGGTTCAAATGACGGGGACTTTCATTGTCATGGTTACAATAAAAAACTCTACTTTGTACCCTGAAAGTCTGTAGACGTCTAATCAATATTATGCCAGATACCTTTAAACTGTTGCTACTATAGTAGAATAATGTTTGTTTTAAATAATGACCCCAACTGTCTCCCCCTCACAGACAGTACAGGATACAGAGGATGTGATGTGAAACTGTGGCCTGGGAAAACCCTGACGAACGTCCGGCAAATTTGAGATTTACTCTGCAATCAGTCTGGCCAAGAGCCCATTCAAGCCCATTTCCAATTTTTCCAAATCAAGACACCAATCACAACTGTTGAGGCTGGCTTTACACGATGACGATAGCGCAGCGACGGCAAGCAGCTTTTCGTTTACATTCAACATGGCGGCCACCCAAGCGCAGCAACCTGTTGATGCCGCTGTCACTGCTACTTGGTCTGATTGGTTGAAGGACTATCCAATTGCGCCCAGAGGCATTTGACCGGCGTCCGTTGGTGACGCCCCTTTGTAAATGGGCTGTGAATGAAGCTTCCCCAGACCTACTCTCAGTTACAACTGAGTTACAATGTGTTGGTAATAACTATAGTTCTCCTGATTGGATGGACTATAGCAACAGTCTCTATAAGAATCATGTCTATAATGGAAATTCTGCAATGCATAATACACAATTCTTACATACAAAACACTTTGGCATTGAAAGTTCAAAAACATCATCATTATGGAGTGTGATCTAGGGATAGGCAAGGCAAGGCAGCTTTATTTGTATAGCACTTTTCAGCAACAGGGCAATTCAAAGTGCTTTACATGAAGACAATTAAAATACAAGAAAAAAAAGTTACAAATATAAAAGCAGATAAAATAAGCAACGGAAGTATAAGAAATGGGTAGTTATTTAACGAAAGGCAACATCAAAAAGAAAGGTCTTCAGCCTTGATTTAAAAGAACTGAGAGTTGCAGCGGACCTGCAGTTTTCTGGAAGTTGGTTCCAAATATGTGGAGCATAGAAACTAAATGCTGCTTCTCCCTGTTTAGTTCTGACTCTGGGGACAGAAAGCAGACCTGTCCCAGACGACCTGAGAGGTCTGGGGGGTTCGTAGTTTACTAGCAGATCAGAAATGTATTTTGGCCCTAAACCGTTTAATGATTTATAAACTAGCAAAAGTATTTTGAAATCAACTCTCTGAGGCACAGGAAGCCAGTGTAAAAACTAGATAGCAAAAAAAATGTTTTAACCTTTTTAACCGACAACCTCCCGGTCACAAGCTCGCTTCTCTAACCTTTAGGCCACCACGGCCCCTTGTCCAGTATCAACTACACCCTGACAAACACAAACAGCTCTACTCCATTACACTTACTGTAGTGTTAAAATCAGACGTTACTTCACTTCAGGTTATGCACGCGATGCAGACCATGGTGTGAAGTTAAAAAAACTACTCACCGTTTACTTCTTAAAAAAAAACTTTTGTAAGAAATTATCAACAGTAAAAACCAGCAGACATTCCCATGTCTTCCACGACTATGAGTGTGACATCATAATATGGTATTAAAAGTCTGACAATGTATTCATACTTTTATATCCATGGTGATGGACATAGAATGGACACACCCCAGGCTGCACTTTGTCCTGTTATGATTTAGCTTGCCAACACAACCTCCTGTATATACCTAACGGCGAGCCAAGGAGTCTATTTTCAGACACACGGACATTTCAGCCGCTTCATTTGACAATTCCATGCCTGTGTTGTGAAAAGTAATTGTTCATATTAGAGCTAAGGTCTTTCTCACATTCACATTATGCGCCTCAGCCTCTGATTCTTGACTAAAGGAATTCATGTTTAAACCTTTTCTGTTTTAAATGAAACCTACTGCCACAGATGACCAGACTGACTGTGTGTGTGTGTGTGTGTGTATGTGTGTGTGTGTTTTTGCTTGTACATGTGGCAGTGTAAGTCTGTGCTTATATTATGACCAGAATGATTTAGTGTGCTATGGCGTTGAGACATCAGGATGATACTTCTTGCCCTCTCGCAGTCTTCCTGGCAGCTTCCCAAGGACAGGCAGCAGAAAGCAATTGCTATTAGTGCACATATACAGTCTGAGCAGATAAATATAGGCTGCTTTTAGCAGATGAGCCACAGCGCCATCAATTAAGATTAGGGCAAGTGCTATCACAGTCTCATAAAGAACAACAAGACGGCATTCCCTCAATGTCAAAGGTAAGATGAACATGTACAAGCCGTTGGGAAAATCAAAGAGAACCCCATAGCTCATATACATAATGCTCACAATGACAAATAGCTATTGATGTTTCTTCATCACTGAGAGGGACGTGGCTCAAACAGCTTGAAGGGGATCCTTGATTGAGCACTGAAATGAAATTACTCCAAAATTTGGTGAGGATGAATCTAAATTCATTTATTTTTAGGTGTCAGTGTTATTTTCTCGAAGTGATGGGTGGGAGAGTGAAATCTTGGACTTGTTCGTGCAGCTAGCGAACTTTTTTTTTTTTAGCTGGAGTTGAAGACTACATCCATCCCACAGTTTGAAAATAAGACTTGGAAAACATGGACAAGGGAGAACAGAAATAGAGCAGCTGGTCTTGTGTGAAAATGAGAAATGGCAGGGATAGAATCCGTCTCTGCTCTGTTGTCCAATCACAGTCCACAGCCGCCGTGCGGCTGCACCGACCCTGTTGTTGCCCGGTGTTCTCGTGTCATTCCCCTGTAGTGTCCTCTTTTCTCTGTCCTGGTTGTAGCAAAGAGTATGGCAGCAATCTCCATGGCGGGCCATAGGGACATGGACAATGTGTGTACCCTGCTACTCTCCAGTGGTTTCCAAGTAAAGGCCATCACTCTCCCTAATTAGCTAGTCTCTTTTGGGCTGTGACTAAAATCACCTCTGTGGCTCTTTCCTCCATCGGATCACACCTAATTTTAATTAGACCCCTTGGAATATTAGCCGGGGTCTTTGTTCCGCTTCCTCTCATTAAGGAGCCAGACAAATGAGTCTTTAAAATCCTTTATACATTTCTTCCTCTATCTTCCCCCCTCTCTCTCTCTCTTTCTCACTATTGTCCCCATCATTTTCTTGTGCTTGCTCTTTTACTGTGATATACTGTACATAATCAGCCCCCGGCCTAGGTAAGACCTTGTGAGTGGTGATTGCCCATTCTGTCCAAATATCCACAGCATTGTCACTGTCTGCATAGGGGCTACAGATACAGTTTGGCATGGATCATAGAAACCTGCAGATAACAGAAAACTGCAAACTGATGGAAGAGGAAGAAAGAAAATAGCAGTGACAAACCAAATATTCTGTCTAAATATTTACAATTCACAAAGTTTTTGATAGATTATCTAAACAAACTTGATATTTGATATGGACACTGGCATGTATTTGTTGTCATTGTGTTAGTGGGCAGAAGTTAACACATCCAACTAAGAAGATTACTTACTTACTTAGTATTTTGAACGCTGCCAAGGTGGGATTTTAAAGTTGACATCCCCCCCCAGTGCAATGTCAGCAAGTGTATATGGGTTGCTGTTTGACATGCTTGGCACTGGTGGTGATATCGCGCACAGAAGCGCAGCAATGCACTAACATTATTGGGTCAGTTGGTATTGGGCAGTGGTGGCCTAAAGGTTAAAGAAGTTCCAACAAGCTGTGACCTCACTTCCTGGAGAGCAGCAGGCCAAACGTAGGCCTCGTAGCCCACACACATCCTTCCACTCTTGTGTAATAGCCAGCCAAAACAATTCATTTTTATCGGGATCGGGAGGTCGCCGGTTCAGTCCCCAGACCAGCAGGATAAAATCTAAGTGGGAAAAGTGAAAGAGCACCACGTGTCCCTCCCTCATTACCACCACTGAGGTGCCCTTGAGCAAGGCCCTTAACCTCCAGCCGCTCCAGTGGCCACTGAGCAGCTCAGTGGCCAGCAGATCAGACTGTGGTTGTACTGGGCAGCTTCCAGGTATGAATGTATGGAACTGTGTGAATGTGACAGGTCGTCGTTGGAAATGAGAATTTGTTCTCAATCGACTTACCTGGGTTAATAAAGGTCAAATAAATAAAAATAAAAACAATATTGGGCTGATGCTTTCTTGTGGGGACAGTCTCCAATAGTTACAGTCCTGCAGGTTTGAACTACATATGTAGACATGCTGATGTGCAGCCATGTGAGGCCAGTGTTGGGAAGGATACTTTCAAAACGTATTCCGTTACAGAATACATGCCCAAAAATGTAATTTGTGACGTAGTATTCTGAATACTTGGATTACTTCCACATTGAATTGCATTGTATAAGTGTAGAAATGCGGCCATAAACTCCTGCTTACTAAACAGGCCTATTCTGGTGTGTTCTTCTGTTCCAACTGTGTACCTAAACAAGTAGATAGATTTTTGTATTTGTAGTTCCGAACTGCATACTACAAAAATATAACCGCATTCGCAGCTACCACGAGCTAATTTTAGCTAACGTTAGCTAGCATGTCAAACGGGGCTAGTCAGTCTTTCAACGGCTCTGGGGCTAGTAAATCAGCACATAGGAGAATGTAAAGTCGCTCGTCAACTAAGCAGGTAGCTACCTGATTTAACGATAAAATAGCAAGGTGACCAGTAAAACTACAGCAGACGACTATCCTTGGCTAATTAAAAATAGCTTACTTTAAGAATGCTTCAGGTTGGAGGTGGAGTCTTTGGTCTTAATTTATTTTGAGAGTGAATAAACTCGTGAAACAGAAGTATCGTCATGTAATCCACTGATTTCAACAATGTAACTGTATTCTAAATACTGACTATTTAAATAGTAACTGTAACGGAATACAGTTACTCATAATTTGTATTCTGAATATGTAATGCCGGTACATGTATTCCGTTACTCCCCAACACTGTGTGAGGCAAATTTCTTTCTTTTATAGCTGCTGCTTGTGTTTATCATTTTACTATATATGTACATCAATTGTCTATTTTACTTGAGCTAATTTTATGATGAATAGTGAGTACAGAGTTCACACTGGGGCATCTGTGTGTCCTCTGTCCCCTCTGGTTACTTTGTGCAAAAAAACTTTGAATCTCTTTTGCTGAGGCTAAAAGGACCGAAACAATACGAGACAATTCGTTATGCAAATTGCTTTCGGAAATTCTGTTTTATCTGACTATCAATGCTATGGATCACATTACAAATAGTGTGTAACAAACAACACAAATGTAACCCTAACCCTACAAAACACAAAGAAAGCAGCACTCACAAAAAAAAAAAATCTACTGCCTGCAGGACACAACAGTTTTGGAATTTAAAAGGTTCAGTCATCGGTCTGTTGGGTACCTTTCCATACAGCACATATTTATTTTCTATCTACACCTTTATAACCTACTCTCTTATTCTTAATTGTTTAACGTCTTGTTTCCAACTATGGGTTGTAGTAGAGCTAAATGGAGCAATAATCATACTGTAGCTCATTAAGAAAATATGAGCATGGAGAGAAAACATGACCATGGCACTGTGCATTCATATTCCAAAAAAATGCATTCTTGTCTTTAGTGGCTGCTGGAGAATGGAGTGTCTCCTGTGTCGTTCCTTGTTCCTCATGACTGGCCGACAGTGACGGCTAGTGAAATGCACCGTGCCCTGTGGGTTCTTGACACTAAAAGCTGACCTTTACTGTTCTATTACAGAGCAGTGCTTCCCAACATCTTTACTTTGTGACCCTCTTACCCAGTGTGGGTGTCATAGGTGACCAGTTCAACCTTTTTCTGTCTTGATTTATTTCATTATTGTTAAGGTCCAGTATGGCGGGAAGAGTCCAATATATAAAAAAAATAAAAGAAATAAAATCCCTCAGATTTACCCCAGGTTGGGAACCACTGTCCTAGTTATTTGCTAAATGTTCTGCTCTCAAATGCATCTGTAGATCTACTGAAAATAGCTGAATGTGACATAACTATGTATATATGATGACAAAAAAATAAACCATAGAATCACAAAATTGACTCTGAAATAAGTACATTCGTGAATCAAGACGAAGAGGAATGTGGCAAAGCAGGAGAACATGCTTACCAGTAATCAGTCTGAATTTGATCTGTGCCATCCCAGGAACACAGACCGCCTCTAACATGTGGTGCAGTCCCCCTCCATGGGTAATGCTTTTAACTATGGCCATGTTATCCCCCAAAGATGCCAATCTTTTCAGATGGCAGCAGTACCTGTAGGAAAAAAAACCACAACAGTCAAAACACATTAGTATCTCCCAGTGGAAACTCTCCAGAGTTCAAGTTCATAATCTTTCTAACTCACTATGTTAACATCTGCAACCATTTAGCCCACGTGCATTTCCAGTTTTTGTGTTTGTCTTGTGCATGTGTGTGAGTGCACGCACAAACAAACACACACACACACACACACACACACACACACACACACACATACACACGTTTACTATTTGTCTGTGTAGAGCAAGTGTGAGGAGGATGCACTCATGGGTGGTTGAGTTATAGATGCTGGTGCTCTGCCAGTGCCGCACGCCCTTGTTCATGAATTATAAAACCAAGAGCAATTATGGCTTTTACACAAATTAACCAAAGCATGCTGGATGCAAACCGTAATTGGGTCAGTGGTTATTTCCTGCAACACACCTGGGCTTGCAGTAAACGTTGGGTATTGTTGTGCTTCCAAGATGCACACCTAGGCGAGGACTTCTTCCTACTCAACTGTAAAGGATAATAAACACACCAACAACAAGTTTGATCAAACAATAGGCTTCAGCTGAAGGAGGACACACTACAGGCTCCGCAACCTGCACTGACCATGTGTGTTCTTCCTTCTCTCCCACTTTCAGCCTCTTTTATTGAGATTCATACACACACACATACATTATAGGTTACGCCCATCATTGCATAACATTCTCATGATGAGGCTCGTGTCTATAGGATCAATATATTCGTTAACCTAGTTAAAACCAGTCCCCGGATGTATAAACAATACCCATTGTTCTGCTTCTCTATAGCAGGCAGTTAGATTCTCCTATCTTTACAGCTGGGCTTACTCCTTGGTAACTCATTGAGCGCAGGCCCTGTTGCTAAATTCCTGTTACAAATCAATAAAAGAGATAAGTGTGCATGCAACTTGTGTGAGAGCAATAATCAATAAGGCTGAAGTAGATGTGTTATTTTCCACAATTCCCCCTTTTGAACTCTACTAGAGTTCAACATACCAAGAGGAGGGAGATCAAAAAACAACATAAAATAAGGTTCCACATATCACTTCTAGTTAGAGTAAGGTCAACATATTAAAACACCTGGTTCAATAGAACATATTACAACCTGAGAAAAAGTTTACACACCCCCTTTTTGACTCACCTAAGTGAGTCAACAACATTAACCTTATCTACATCGTAACTCTATTCCTGACTCTTCCTTGTCTACTTCTGCTGCTTCCCCGCCCACTAATAATGGCAACATGTGCTGAGGGTCCTGCGGACCTACAGCGCGAGTGATCAGACGCTGGGACAATTCCCTGAGGCATGGGATACAACAGCACCCACATAGTGTGAGAAGGGCAGCGAATACAGCAATTGAGAGTAAGATCGAGGAGACCAAGGCCTTATATTTGCCAAAAACATTCATCCAATTATCCCACATCGTTGTATCAACCCCAGAGTGTTCTTTCATCTTTTTGTTCAGGGTCCTAAGTCCATCTATGGCTTGGGTCAGTCTACCATCTGGGGCAGTGTTATTAGGGATAAATGTGCAACATTGGTCACCGAAAATAGCGCAAACTCCCCCTTTTTCAGAGAGAAGCATATCCAATGCGATGCGATTCTGGAATGCCATAAGGGAGGAGGCTTTCAATTGTTCGTGGACTGATTCAAAACCTTCCTGTGTCCAGTTGCCTAATTTCTGTACATTGTAATGTACGTAGTTGATCCTGTCTACATTTTTATTAATGGTGCACCAGGGACAGAGTAAGGATTCAAAGCCTCCTGCAACTTGGTCTGCAATTTTGTACTCATTTGGCACCCCTCTAGGTACTCCTATGGCATCAATATAGGTGGGATCTCCTTTTCCTAACCACTCATACCTGGGCCTAATTTCTCTTTTATTGATGCGGGTGAGGAAATGGTTCTGTAGATGGAGGGCAGTGTCTGGGTCGGGCCAATGTCCTTCTCGGATCTCGAATAGGGATGCAGGGATGATTAGTGATATGAGAGCACACAGGAGTCCTTGAGGTGGTTTATCAAATAGTCTATTGCCCCCACACCACCACCAGAGGTCAGCTCTGGACACAAATTGGGTGGTGTTGGGGAGAGTGATTACTCCAGTACAGTAAGTGACGTTTTGGGAGGTTAATGAGTGGGTGGGCCTATTTAAGTTGAGACAAGTAAAGTTACCTGGTGCTACGCGTACTGAGAAAATGGGAGGGGTCGCAGTTGACCCCGCCCGAGGGAAAGCTAGGTCATGTTCGGAACAGGATGAATTCAGATTGTCCCTGGTCATTAATTCTACAAGACAGGAGGCAGTGACTGCAGCTGGGACTATTCTAAGCAATGGCCTAGGTCCCATACATACGATGCATGAGCTTGAGGTGGTGTTGGCCGCGCGTTCCGCCATCAATAGCCAGTTGTTTCCCATTCCTGAGACTCCAGTGGATTCCTTAATAACTTCGTCTCTAGACAGGGTTTTATCAATCACCTTGGCTTTTAATTTGGGAGTGTGACGGTTTGCCGGTGGAATGACTAGAATGGGACTGGCATGTCCGCCGGAGGTGGTGCCTGTTTTGTTAGGGAAAGGGCATATTCCTACTCGAATAGTGGGATGAGAAGAGGCCCCTAAGTACCCCTTTCCCCTATATACCCCTACGGTGAGTTGACTACATATTTGGGAAAATCCCCCCGGGCCCTGTGATTTCAACCGCTTTTCGTACCCCTGATCTTGACACACTCTCGGAAAAGGCCCTACCAGAGAAAGGGTGACCTGTCCGTTAACTACCGTCACATTCACATGGCCGGCCCATCGCTTGGCTGAGGCTTCCCACCCGTACTCGTCCTTGGGCCATCCCCCCGTGTTATACACGGTGCCGCCCCAATTATAATGTTTGGCTGATACAAACCACGTATAACCTGCCCAAGCCGAGGCTGGATATCCCCCCACCACGGGGTCACTTAAGGTGAGGTAGATTGGATCGTTGTAAGCTTGATCGTAACACATAAAAAACCCAGTTTTCGCGCTGCCTGTGGTGTTGCAAGGGGGAAACCCACCATGTTCATACACCCAGGGCATTCTGCCCCCGTTACTATATTCGTGAGATAAATATGCTGGTTTGCACTGTGCTCTATTATCTGCCAAACAAGGGAGGGCTATTCCCAACCACAGGACTAAGATGAACCTCATTATGTTTGTTAGTATTTTATCCTGCTGACCACAAGGATGGGGTTAGACGATGGTAATTAGGATGAAAAAGAGAGGGCAAACAGGATCAGGATTAATAGGGTAATGACCAGGGATACTAGGCCTACTATGATGAACTTCAATTCATATCTGGTGAATATGTTACTTCATTCTGAGCACCTCTGGAATGGGAGCTCACAGAAGTACCATAAAATAAGGGTAACAGTAAAGATACTGATAACGGTTACTAGTACCTTAAGGCACATTAGTCCTTTCAATGCTATAAGAATGCAAGCTTAACTTTCTCTGAACGGTAGTCTAGTCTCGAATTTCTTATAACAGCACCGCTTTATAAGTAAGGTGACAACCCTCTTTATGTTTAGACCATGTTCAGGCAACTCATGCAATTTTCAGCTAGATAGAGTAATATACAATGTAAAACATGAACAACACACAATGATGCGATAAGAAAATATTATCGGCGCTCGGTGGTAGCTTGGCACGCTACCTGTAGGAGAGAAAGCGCTTTTTTCACCTTTCTCTCAGGTGATTCTCTTCTTCAGGTCACAGGGGTGGACTACCCTGGACCTTGTTGGACACTGGAGAGGATTATTCTGCCTCTTTTTCCCTAGTGTCTGGCGGAGAGCCCTCCGCACTGGCAGCCAGATCCCTGGCTACTTCTTTGGTGGAGCGCCCTGGCTCCTGTGTGGCAACACACTGGCTCCAGTGATACCACTGTTTACCTTTTCCCTCGAGTTGTACTGCGTGGGTGGTTCGTGCAGTCACTCTGAGTGGCCCCAACCACCGTGGTTCAGTCCACTTCCTTTTGATTACTTTCAGCAACACCCACTCTGCGTCAGGCGCTGGTTTCGGTTCTGCGTCCTGGTTTACTGCAGCTACCTGTCTAGAAAACAGAGAGACTGTGCCTTGTAGCTGGCGGAAAAAAGCTTTATGAGAGATGGTAGAGGAGGGAGGGTCAGTTAGTGGAAGTTGTGACTGTGGCCCTGGAAAACATCTTCCTGTTTGTAGTTCATGTGGAGAGAACCCTGTCCTGCTGTTAACAGACATTCTGACTGACATGAGAGCTAGAGGCAGGGCTTGCACCCAGTTCATTCCTGTTTTGCTGCAGATTTTGGCTATTTTGTTTTTTAGGGTCAGATTCATTCTTTCCACCTTACCCTGAGACTGCGGATGATACACTGAGCCAAATTTGTGTTTTAGCCCCAACATGCATTCCACTTCTTGCAAATCCTTGTTCCTAAAATGTGAACCATTGTCTGATTTTACTCGTTCAGGGAAGCCATGTTGGGGAATGTACTGATTGATCAGGAACTTTACCACTGTTTGGGCATCTTCGTGTTTAGCTGGGACAGCTTCCGGCCAACCTGTGTACATGTCCACACATACTAACATATACCTGCAGCCCTGGACTCTGTCAATCATGTCAGTATAATCAATCATGATTTCTTTTCCTGCCACAGTTTCTAGGGGATAATATCCCCCTTCTGGTTTTATTGCTGACCTAGGATTAAATGCTTGGCATTCTGGGCAGGACTTAGTGACCTGTTCAACCATGGGTTTCATAAATGGATGCCACCAGTGTTGTAGGTTTTTTAACATCTGGCTAACCCCTACATGTCCCACCCCATGAGCTTCTTCCAAGGCTGTCTCCCTCGCCCCTGGAGGCAGAATGGGTCTGCCATCTGGGCCTTGCCATAATCCTTCACTTTGTGTGGCTCCCCGGCTTTTCCACACTGTTTTTTCTTGAGGGGAAGCTAGTGCTTGTAGTCCAATGATTGTTTCTCTATTAAGCTCCGCTCTGTTTTCTAGGTCTGTAGTTACCACTAGTTGGTGTGCATGATATCCTGCTGCGGTTTTTGCAGCACAGTCAGCTGCCTCATTTCCCTTGCTCACGCTATCTTGGACGTTGCTATGGCCTTTGCATTTGACTATTGCTACCTTGGCTGGTAGGAGGATTGCTTTTGCTAGCCTTCTCATTTCCTTCTCATGTTTGATTGGTTTTCCTCCCGCTGTCAAAAACCCTGCCATCTCTGCCATAGTAGCTCAAGGTGAGCAGCCCCTATTGCATAAGCTGAGTCAGAGTAGATAGTCACTGATTGTCCTTTCCCTATCTCTAAGGCTCTAATGAGCGCTTCCACCTCTGCTCTTTGTGCTGACTGTGCGCCCTGCATTCTCTCTGCCTTTAACGTTTTCACTTCCTCTCCTGTGTCCTCTACTACTGCGTATGCTGCTTTCAGTCCCTCTGTCTCATGTCTGAAACAGCACCCATCTGTGAATAGCACTCTTCCTCCCTCTAATGGTTGTGCGGCTAGGTCAGGCCTGACTTTTTCCACTTTCCTGGTTCTGTCCTCACACTCATGTGGTTCCCCTTCCCCCATCTGATCTGCCATATTGATACCTTCATGTGTAAAGGTTAAGTTTGGGGCTTGTAAAACTTTGCTGATTCTTCTTTGTCTGGTTGGGGTGAGCGAGAACATGGCTGAGTTGACGAAGGACACTATGCTGTGAGAGGTCAATATTATCAGTGGGTGACCCATGACAATGTGTGATGATTTTTGGATACATTTTGCTACTCCTGCCGCGTGTTGTGTGCATGCTGGTTGGCGTTTTTCGATTTGTTCAAATGGAATGCTCATATATGATAGTACTACTCTAGTACCCCCTTTTTTCTGAAACAAAACCCCATTTGTTGCATGTTTTGTTTCAGAAACATCTAAATGAAATGGAAGAGCATAGTCTGGACAGGCCAGATTTGCAGCTGCAGCGAGGGACTGTTTCATTCCAATGAATGCTTCTGTGCCTTCTTGCGTCCAGACTAGTGCTGAGGACAGATTGCGCATGCCCTGTTGGCGGACCATTGCACGAAGAGGATCTGTTAAGTCAACATATCCTGGCACATATGATTTACTGTATCCTGTTAACCCCAAAAATGACAGCATCTCTTTTACAGTGCATGGTTTAGGGTGAGACAAGATGGCTGACCTGTGTGCTGGTGAGACCCCTACCCCACTAGCTGAGAGGACTCTACCTAGAAAGGTGACTTCTCTCCTGCAGACCTGTATTTTCTTTCTGCTGACTTTATATCCTTCCCTCGCCAGAGTGGTCAAAACATCTTGGGTGGCTTGTAAACAGGCAATGGCAGTAGGCGCAGTGATCAAGAGGTCGTCCACATACTGGA
Organism: Gymnocephalus cernua; assembly: GCA_023631565.1. Taxonomy (NCBI): domain Eukaryota; kingdom Metazoa; phylum Chordata; class Actinopteri; order Perciformes; family Percidae; genus Gymnocephalus; species Gymnocephalus cernua. The sequence continues at coordinate 38,446,546 of CM042426.1, read as the reverse complement.
CCAGTACAGTATCTGGTGGCAAAACACAATCCGCCAGTGAGTTTTTAAGAACTGTGTTGAACAGGCCTGGTGAAAGGTTAAACCCCTGTGGCAAACGTGTGTAGCGCATGGGACGACCCATATATGTGAATGAAAAAATGTCACGCAAGTTTTCTGCCAGTGGAAGACAGAAAAAGGCGTTGGAGAGATCTAACACGGTGTACCAGTGATGTTGTGGCCCTATGTCGGCGAGTGCAACATGTGGGTTAGGTACAGTAAGTGTGGTGTCAACTATCAGATCATTAATAGCGCGCAAATCGTGAACCATTCGGTATTTCCCTGTTTCTGGTTTCAAGACAGGGAGAATGGGAGTATTCCACTGGGAGCGAGAGGGTTCTAACACTCCTGCTGCTATCAGACCTGTAACTGTATCAGAGATACCTAGCTGTTTTTCCCTGGAACAAGCGTATTGGGGTATCCAAATTGGTGCCGAGGGTTTCAATTTGAATGTGAGGGGAGCACAATGTACCAACCCCACGTCAGTTGGTGTTAGTGACCAAAGTGTGTCTGGGAGGCTATCTAGCATGGACTTAGCGTCCTGATGATCAGTTCTTTCCCTACCATGATGTCTAGCGATGAGATCATGTTGAAGGAACGCAGTATCATGTCCCTCACAAGAAATGCGGTAAGTTTTAGTCTGGGGAGAGAAATGGACCTGGGGAAGTGGTGTAATCGTCCAATCTGTGGCAGCTAAGGCCGTTTTTACCATAGGGCCTAGTGTTTTGGCATCATAACCTGGGTGTAAGGCGAGTGAGACATGTGGGGCAGAGTCCTCAAACATGACAAACCATGGCAACTGTTCAGGGGTTAGTTGGACCGGGGCGGCTACGCCCTCTGGCCCCACAAAAATGTTTTGGGTGTGAATTTCCCACCTAGTGTCTGCTATGACGTCAAAAGCGTCTTGATAACAGAGATCAGAGTGAATATCATAATTTAGGGTGACATGTGGGGGGTCTGGGGGAGGGATGAAAGGAGCAATTTGGGAAATCCAGGGCTTCCAGAGGAAGAACTGCCTAAGGATACCCCCAGAGTCCGGGCCTTCCGGAGACAACATAGCCCAGTAGATGTCAGCATAGGGGGTGTCAGAGGTGGGGGAGAGGATATATTGTCCATGTCCATGACCACCTTCCGAGCAAATCATTTGATGGCCATCAGGGAAGGTTAGTATGATTCCATCAGCACAACACAGGATAGACACGCCCAGTTTAATGAGAAGATCCCTGCCCAGGAGATTCATGGGGACCGTGGGGGAAACAACATAGGGGTGGCAAATGCATTGCTTCCCGATAGCAGTGTGCAGTGGTTCAGTTATTGGCAGTTTTTGTTGTTCCCCAGAGAAACCCATCACCGTGATATGTTTTGGAGTAGTCTTTTGTGATGGACATTGTCTAATTGTTGAGCATGTGGCCCCTGTATCAACTAGGAAAGCCTGTTCAACTCCTTCCACTATCATGGACACCATGGGATCTGCCGTTGTCCCTGTGTCCTGCTGCTCTGCTGGGGAGTGTCATTGTTGCTGGCTTGGCTCTCCACCAGGCCAGTTCCACCCAGCCATCTGGAACTGTGGTGGGCCCTGAGGTGGGCCTGGCGGCGGTGGGTCCTGCTGGTAACCCCTACCCCCTTGTGACTGACCCCCGTTATGCGGACAGTGCCTGGCCCAGTGTCCCATCTGACCACAGACAAAGCAGGCTCCCGGAGCTCCCCCCCGGGGCGGGCCTCCCCGCCCCCTCCCTGGTCTCCCTCCGCCCCTGCCCCTACCATAATTCTGCTGTGGCCACTGAGGCGGTGGTGCTTGTTGAAAGTAGGGAGGATGGGATTGTGGCTGAGGCTGTGATATCCAATCAGGTTTTGGGAAAAGATCTGGGCCTCCTTGTGGTGGGCCTGTGGTTACTGCCATCACATGCTTACTCCTTTTGTCTCTGTCCTTCTTTCCCTCATTGACTTTCTGTTTAGCCTCAGCTAATTGCATTTTAAGCAGTTGAGCCTGCAACTCTTTTAGATCAGATTCCTCCGTGTCATGTGTGTCTTGTGCACGAGTCATGTGGAAAATTATGAGTTCTCTAACGTCTGTGGCTAGCATGCAACGATGAGTTATGGCTCTAAAGTCTCCTAGAGCTAGTTTATGTCCTGCTGTTAACCCATCTAATTTGCTCAACCAGTTGCCTCCCCCCTCACTAATTGGTGGAAGCTTGTCAACCAGGCCCTGCAGGTCGCCCATGGCGAATGGCCTGTATTTTTCTTGTTGCCCTACTCTGAACAGTGGACCCTGATAAGTCACTCCTCCGGTTGCGCCCCCTTCCCTTATGTCAGGATGTTCCTCATCACTAGCCTCGTTATCGCTATGTTTTTGCTCTAAGTCCTCATCCTGTTTTGGTTCTATTTCGTCATTCCCTCCTTTTTTGCGTTTACCCCCACCATGTTTGGAGAGAGACTGATCAAAATATTGGGGAGTTAGGAGTTTTATGTCAAACTTAGGCTTGGAGCTCCAGTCTTCTCTTGGCCCATGTTTCCGCAAATGGTAGCGGGATCTAGGAGGGTCCTCTGTCCTCCATTTCCCTGTCACTGTTAATATCACTTCCCCCTCTCCCTCGTTTTGGCTGTCTGGAGATGCTCTTCTGCTTCTGTCACTGTCTACACTTCTGCTGCGCCTCTGTGCGGCTCCCTTCCTTGCTTCCCTCTGCCTATGTCTTTCCCTCTCTCTTTCTTCATTCTTCTCTTTCTCTATCTCCCTCTCCCTTTCTCTTTCCCTCTCTTCCTCCATTTCTCTCTCCTTTTCCTTGTTTATTACTATCCGTGCCCACCTGCTTATATCCATTCCTCCCAGACTTTCCTCGTCATCACTTTCCCTACTTCCCCTCCTGTCTAGGTTACTCCTCCTATTCTGAGGTCTACTAGATCTTTGTGAGCCTCCCTCGTCCCTCAGTCGTCTCATCTCCCATCCATCTTTTGGCTGGTATTCTGGGGCGGTGGGACCCCTTGGTGGGGAGGCAGAACGTGCCCTCCCTACCCCAGTCACTTCAACTTGGCCGCTAGTGACGTCTAACACTGGGTACATTCCAGCGGTGGGAGGAGGAGGCGAGTAGGGAGGGGGAGCCTTCTTATGTCTCCCTCTCTGTTTCTCTATCATCAGGTGCTTTACTCCCTGCCACATTAGAGCCCACTGAGCCCATTTCTTTCTATCCTTACTTGCTTTTTCCTTTGTCTTTTTAGCTTTACCTCTCTGGAAAAGGTTACCTTTCTCTTCTATCTCACTGGCCTTGTGCTGTTCCTGGCTTGCTTTTTTCTCCTGTGCCCAGAATATCTCAGACAGAGGATCCTGGCACTTAGTTGTTTTGTTTTGGTCAATTAGAATTTGTACAACCTCCTCTCTCATCTGTGTAATTATTGCAGTGGCTTCCTTTCCACTACCGTTAGCTCTTATTACAGCACTCTCCATTGTTTTTAATTGTTCTTCTAAGGATTTGTAAGGCCCATATGTCCCCTTTAATCCCCATCCTCCGTCATCTAATTCTCTATCGAATTCTCCGTCCATTTTCTTCTAAGTTATACTGCCAAAAATTGTTTAATTCAAAACTGCCACACAGAAATACCTTATCTAAATATCCACAATTTGCTTCAACAGGCTACTGCTTTATGTTGACACCGTCAGGTTTCAGGCAGTACTGCTGCTTCAATTTGCTTCTATTTAGCACTCATACACATCGATCATACATTCATTACCCCAAACTTTGTTCTGTTTTTCACCTTGATTGTCCCGCGGTTCAGCAATCAAGTATCAAAATTTTCATAAAATATACACACGTGAAGGTTGGATTACCTGCACATTCCACCTAAAAATTGCAGAATGTTTCAATAATCCCCCGCTTCACCAAGCACACGTATTCACTTGAGGTCCCTGACCTCCTGAGGTCCCAGACCTCTTTCAAAGGATTTTTAACCTTTGGGGATTTTAACCCTTAGCCAGAAAGCTAACCTTTCTTTGAGGTCCCAGACCTCTATTTTAAAGTAGCCCTATTTCTTAGGGTTTTCCAACCCAGCGCAACCTGCACCTCGTCAGATAACAGGGGGAGCCTGCCAAAGCTCAGACTAGTTGAGGTCCCAGACCTCGAGGTCCCTGACCTCTACACTTTAGTTTCAAACACTTTTTATTAATAATAGAAGAATGTTATTATCCACTCAGTTCTTTAGAAATTATTTTAGCGGTCTGTGGGTTACTAAGACGTTGAACACCCTTGATTTTAGAAGTATTCAATGCAGAAGAATGGTCTGCTTACCTTATTTTATGGCGCCAGATGTTCAACGCGACTTTTCACCCTTGGACCGAACAATCACCAATCTTTTGAAGAATCCTCTTTTTTCCAGTTACTCCCGAAATCCCGAAATCCCGGACGAAGCCCCCAATTGTTGTGCTTCCAAGATGCACACCTAGGCGAGGACTTCTTCCTACTCAACTGTAAAGGATAATAAACACACCAACAACAAGTTTGATCAAACAATAGGCTTCAGCTGAAGGAGGACACACTACAGGCTCCGCAACCTGCACTGACCATGTGTGTTCTTCCTTCTCTCCCACTTTCAGCCTCTTTTATTGAGATTCATACACACACACATACATTATAGGTTACGCCCATCATTGCATAACATTCTCATGATGAGGCTCGTGTCTATAGGATCAATATATTCGTTAACCTAGTTAAAACCAGTCCCCGGATGTATAAACAATACCCATTGTTCTGCTTCTCTATAGCAGGCAGTTAGATTCTCCTATCTTTACAGCTGGGCTTACTCCTTGGTAACTCATTGAGCGCAGGCCCTGTTGCTAAATTCCTGTTACAAATCAATAAAAGAGATAAGTGTGCATGCAACTTGTGTGAGAGCAATAATCAATAAGGCTGAAGTAGATGTGTTATTTTCCACAGTATCAATTATGAATGGCTCCTGTCCTACCCAGGGTGTGTAGCAGACCATGGCCTAACACAGCATATAATAGTGCATTAGCATACACATGATGATGACAATGAATAGTCTCCATGATAAGGCCTTACTGTCTCTTAGTCATATTCTAACAGTGTCTCAGTGTGTGGATTCCAGGGTCAAAGGCTTTGCTGTTTTCTCATTTTGAATAACTTGTATTATGTATCATGTATAGCAAAGTCAAAGTAAACTCTTTTTATCCCGCAATGGCAAATGGTCTTACACGTCTCCTCAAACGAAAAAGAAAACACAACACTTGAAAATATGGTCAGTACAGACAATACCGCATACAACACATACATAAGACAATAGGAAGTTCTGACAAGCAACAAGCAATTCATAACCTGAAGGAACCTACAATAAAAATAGTAACCAAAGTGCAATAATCGCAGCAGAAAAAATAAACTGGCATAATTGTGCAATGATACAGTTAAAATACCAAAGACTGTTTTAGGTTTTCATTGTGCAGTCAAATTGCTGTAAAAATGATTTGAGCAGGATAATTGAGGATCTGGGCCCTATTTCAGGTAGAAGGTTTACCAAACTCTGAGTCTAACCCTGATGTCAGAGTTGATTTACCCTGAGATGGGAAACTCAGAGTTTTCGGTTTCAGAACAGCTGATATGAGTTGGTTCAATCAACTCGGAGTAGGTTCACCACCATAATAAAAAGGCAGCATGAATACATGAAATACTCATGTGCACGAGTTAAAAAAAGAAACACAGCAGCTGCTGCAAAAGAGAAAGAATTTGCGTGGGAGAAAATTGCTAAAGTAAATGTGTATATTCCAATATAGTGTATATCATATTTAAACATAAGTATAGCCTAATATTACTGGTGAAATGGTATTGAACCTATAATCTATTTCATTTAGGTGCAACACTGCGGACGAACAAGTCTTAGGCCTACTAATCCCATTCTGAGGCTGCAGCACCATCATTAACAGAATTATAATTCATAATATTTTATTTCAAAGGGTTTACATCATTCACCTGCAATACTGTGGAACTCCTTTTAAAAACGTTTAAAACACGTTTCAGAGCGAGTCACAGTCTTCTGACGGCACTTTGCTACAGTGGCTTTACCAATATGCTCTGCATCGCCAATGTTGTAAAGACAAATGCCGTTTGCAAAAAAACGTAATGCAACACAAATAATCTGCTGAGATGTAAGAGCATACATGGGTGACGTTAGTGATATGAGGATTGTAAGGTTATGTAGGCTACGTAACTGATCGACTGGGAAGAGATACCTCTCAAATAGGAAGTTATCTGGAAATTAAAATGTCAGGGCATCATCTCCCGACGTATGTTTAACTCCCTGCGAAGTAAAGCAGATTCTTCATCAACGGGATTGTCGACAAAAGGAAATGCCATGTTTTGAGAAAAAACAATGTTTTAAATAAACAGTTAATAAACCAACAATGTTTTTTTTTATTCATGCCGATATAACAAACTGCGCTAAAATGTGCCTGATCCAGACTGAATGAATGAATGAGGAAATGAAGAGCGCTGTGTCAGAGGGAGGAATCTGAGAGAAACTCGAGGTTTCTTGAAGAAAACCTGCTCCCAACCAGGTTAGGTTCACAGGCTCAGTTACCATAGTAACTGACTCTGAGGTTAAGTTCCCTCTCTTCCTGAAACAGAAAACCCAGAGTTTCCCTCATTTCTGGGTTAACAAACTCAGAGTTTTCACTAAACCTGCTTTCTGAAATAGGGCCCTGATCTGTCTTTTTAGTAATAATAATAATAATAATAATAAAAATAGGGTACGTGAGCACAGTAGTGAAGTAACATAACGCATGTACTGATTTTAACCAAACCACCAACTTTTTCTAAACTTAACTAAGTTGTTTTGTTGCCTAAACAAACCAAACTGCGGCGGTGTCACACTGTTAACGACATGTTTACAACCGCAACCGATACATTTAGGTATGAGGATGAAAACACTGTTGGTCATATTTCCTGCCACCGCTAGGGGCGCTAATTTATGAAACACTCCTATTATATGGGTCATATTAAAGGGTAGGAATATACGACCTATGCGGTCGTATGGTTTGGAGGACTTGTTGAGATTTTCAGCTTGTAGCATTGCTTTAATGTTATACCATAATGGCTTGCTCTGATGTAAATCTAACTTTTATGTACTACAGCATGTGGCTGCCTGAACTATACCTACACACAATTTATACATACAGCATTTTAAACAGTAATGTAGGCATTAAACCTTTGATAGTTTGAGTGAATATCTTTAGTAATGTCTGCATATCTGCATTTGTAACATCTGCCTCGGAAAAAAAAGTAATATAAAATTGTCTGACCCGAGGCTCAGTAACAACATTGGCAAATATACTCAAGATCTGTTCACCTAGCAAGTCAAGAGCCTGAGGAAAGTTTCCATATTTGAATTTATAATTGATTGTTATTTGTAAAAGAGCTATTCGACTATTGAAATGCTCTGTGCTTCAAAAAAGTATAAATAATATTTTGTGAGCATCTGAGAATCCAAGTTTATAGCCTTTGGTTGAAAAAATAGTCCCGAAGAATAACAAGTGAGATGTCACATTGGCAAAAACAACCTGCTTTTATAGCTATTAAAAGGGGATCAAGTAAAAGAGAAATTATTCTACTTTTGGTTTAAAATAACATAATGAGCAGACAGCTGAATTAGCTCTGGCTGTTTCACACAAAAGCTTTAATAGTGCTTGTACTTTCTAGATAGTAGTAGGCTAGTAGTGATTAGACTGGAACATGATTAAATGTTCTACGGTCTTGACAAGTTAGTGAACCCAAGGCCGGATTTACCACCGGGCCGATTGGGCCGGTGCCCAGGGGCCTCCGACCTCTAGGGGGCCTCCAAGACCTCACAAACTGTGTGGTATTTTTTTTTTCTTTTTTTTTTTTTTTTGCTTATTAAATTAAAATAAAATTCATTAATGAGTGTGTGTGTTGTGTGTATGTATGTTAGCAATAATTTATTTACACACAAAAAGTATCATGATCAGTTTTTGTCTGTCGGCTGTGTCTGATGATGACAATGAGTCAGGTTACCGCGGAAACTGTTGATAGCGGCAAGAGTCAAGACAGACGGTAGAAGATAGTGTGGGGAAAAAGAGAGTTGAGGACATCGAAAAAACAAACATGGATAAAACACGGTGGAGCAGTGGAGCCACAAAACGAAAAGCCAAAAGGGAGAAGGATGGCAGAGAGGATGTAATGAGAAGAAATATGCCAACCATCTCCACTTTTTTTAAAGTCGGCTTGACACAAATAAAGAGCCTGGCGCCGCCTGCTGTGATGCTAGCGAAGAGGAGTTCAGCATCACAGCCTCGCTAATATTTCAGATGAACCTGTCTTACCTGAGCATCAGCACCAGCACGAGTCGCACGACAATTCAGAAAACCACAGCCCGGCTGGAGTGACAGACACCTGTCCAAGTGCCCCCCCACCACCACCACAGTCCCCGACTCCCCTTGAGACCGAAACCGCTGAAGGCGACCCGGCGGTGACGGGTAGGTTAACGTAGGCTACATTACCAGTTACAGCCTCAAAACTAGGCGAATCTGTTAGCCTACTTTCCCCCTTATTAAAAACCTTGATAAGCTAATTATAGATGCCTCGGCGCCGAAGCCACCTAAATAAATATGTTTTTCTGATTTAGCTAGAGCTCCTCTGACCTGTCCCTGTATGATATGTTGCTTTTTAAATCATGTAACGTTGTTGTATTAATGTTGACTGTTCATTTGTATTATCAGATACGCGGTCTAGGCTTATCAATAGGATAACCTTATAACCACAAACTAACGTTATCTAACGTTCCCTAAACGTTTTGTGTTAGTGGGGTAAGCATATGTGGGCATGCACCCACAATCAGTCCTGACAGACGGACTTTTGTACAATTACCGAATGGGCCGCTGTCAGTTATCTATGGGCCGGCGCGGCCCAAAAAAATAAAAAAAATAAAACAAAGGCCTATAAATTATATCGGCGATTCGGCCCAAAAGTGCGTCGGCCCACCGGGAAAATGCCCGGTATGCCCGATGGCCAGTCCAGCCCTGGTGGGACTAATTCTCTAGTTGAGTGTACTTTCACGTAATAGGTCTATTTCACATAATATTTTAAACGTTCGTCTTTTGCCGTCTCACTGCGGAGAAGTAGGCCAGTTGCGGTTTTTGGCTCGGGCGAAGCGGACACACGGGGTTCGGCTCTCTGTGTGTGTGTGTGTGTGTGTGTGTGTGTGTGTGTGTGTGTGTGTGTGTGTGTGTGTGTGTGTGTGTGTGTGTGTGTGTGTGTGTGTGTGTGTGTGTGTGTGTGTGTCCATCCTACCAAAGCAGAGAATTATCTACACACATTGATCATTATAGGTTAACTCTTAAATATATTTGGACTATACATTGAAATATTCCCATTTTACATGAAAAAAGTTACTCTCAGTTTGCTACATTGCATAGCATTACTGTATGTGTTGGGGTACATTTTCATATCATTTATATACAAGTGGACACCTATTACCCCCATATTGATATAAATACACCCAAAACAAGCTTTTAGGGATGTTGTAGTCAAATATAGTGATTGTAATGTCATAATGTAGCAACAAAGTAATCTGTATTTTCTGTGTATAAAAACTCCTAATCAATTAAAGGTTAAGGCTGGTGATAGTCTGTTTTTTTTATTTTAATGTTATGTTGTCATTACATTTCAGGAAATTATGACATAGAATAAAATAGTTGCCACAAGTACAGCTTTCCTGTAAGTCAGGGGTGTCGAACTCAAATACACAGTGGGCCGAGATTAGTCAGGGGCCAGACTGGTTCAACATTTATTGAAAACGTATTGCACATATTGAACCTGTACGGAGCCCCTAAGGGGACATGAGCAAAAAAAAAAAAAAGTTTAGTTTCATGTGCTCACGTGAAACTTTCATGTGCTCACGTGAAACTTTCATGTGCGCACCTGAAACTTCCGGCTACGCACAGCTTTCATGTGCTCACACGAAACTTTCATGTGCTCACATGAAAAGGTTTCGTGTGAGCACATGAGAGTTTGACACCCTACAGCCGGCCAGTGTTCTAGTAGCCAGTTTTCAATAGTAAATAAAAACTGTGATCATTTTGGTCACTATAACCGTGAGGTCATACTGTTACATCCCCATGACTGTAGTTATTGTTAGTTATGTTATTAGGCTGTATCTTCATAGATTTTAATCTGCTTTATTGCAATAAATTCTGTTGATTTTGTTCTGTGATAATTTCCATTTTGTCTTTTGTTTTATAGATATTTATAGATCTCCTTTGCTGTTTCAGTTAACATCACAAGAAATGGAGTTGGAGAAAGTGGTTTTGTTTTAAACTAAAGAAAAACCCACAGCTTCCATTTACTGTTTCTAAAATTTAAGATACTGTGTGAGTTTGGGCCACGAGTTCTGGGAGGGGGGCCTCCAAGATTTTGTGCCCAGGGGCCTCTGCTTTCTAAATCCGTGCCTGAGTGAACCGCACAAGTATCATTATATGTTCTAATTTGGATATTAAACCAGGAGTCTCTCTAAGATGTGTAGGGATACAGATTTTATTTGAATGAATGAAATTAACCCATTGTCTTCCATTCAACCATGCACTTGCCGGTTAAAAACTGAAAATCACGAAGCACTGCTACTTCTGCTACTTGGGCGGTGTGATTTGCTCGCGGCACCTGAGAAGCCCCATGGTGAGGAGCAGAGAGTAACAACAGTGCTTTTCAGGTGTTGAGCTAATCACTCCGCCCAAGTAGCAGTGCTCCGTCTTCTGAGAATATAGTTCCAAGTTTGTATATGGTTAGAAGATGGCTGTGTCTCATGTGACCTTGTTATTTGTACACGCTGTGACTATACAAATCACAACATGTAAATAGGAAAATTATTTTGTCACTAATTGGGAGCAGTAGGCTAGTTGGAACCAGTTACCTCCAGGATCTGTGCTAAGCTAGGCTAGCGGTGGGTGTGTCAGAAAGTTACTACACGCACAGAGATGAGAAGGGTATGTATGGACTTATCTAACTCTGGGGGTTACGGTGAATAAGCTAAAGTCCCAATAAGTTGGCGTGTTCCTTTAAGTGACAATTAGCTATGTTGAACCATCTATGCCAGGGGTCTTCAACGTTTTTTTAAGCCAAGGACCCCTTAACTGAAAGACAGACGGAGCAGGGACCCCCTTCTACATGTATTGTATAAAATGAAGTTGCATGCAACTGGGCCTACAAATACATAGCCTTTATACATAGTAATTTTGCATAGAATACTAAGCTATAAAAAAATAGCCTAATAATTGTTGGCATGCTTTGATAAATCATGTTTTAATGTTAAAACTAGGGCTGTCAAAATAACGCGTTCATTTTGATTAAAGGTCCAATATGTAATATATGTCCTGTAATAAATCCAAAAATGACACCAATGCCTCATCAGATATTAAGGAAACATGTTAGGCTGAAATACTATCTTTTCTGATAACAAGTCAGTATTTTTTCTTTTTGAAATTTACGATCCGTGACGGAATTTATGTTTATGTTTTGGTCTGTGTGTTGTTATCAACTGCCCAGTTTGACAGCCAGGCCGGGTTGCCAGATATACCTGTAAGATTAGTACAGCCATGAAAACAGCAAACAAACAAACGATATCAACAGACACTTCTGCACCTGCAGCCGTTGTCGGAAAAACACAGATGGAGACGGTGCGTTCAATGAAACTGGTAACCTACAATCTCGTGGTGCATTCAAAGTTATTGTAAATTCGGGTGGATGTTTTTGTCGTTCAACAGCAATTTACTAGTGAAATAGCCCTAATACTGAAGCACTTTTGAATTTATTTCCTCAGCATATTAGGTCATATTGTTCATTCATTTTTTTATCGATTGACAGCCCTAGTTAAAACATACATATGGCACAGTGGATTATTAATGAATTAACTGTGTGACTACCTTACCAATAAGCCAGTATGACTATCATTGGCCTTTAGTCACATCTTAATGACATAAAACATCAGTATGTTTTGACTTGAGATCTGAACTGGAACAGAGAAAAGACTTCTAGTTGTACCTTGTATCTAAGAAAGCATATGTGTACAGGGAGTAGAAAGCTTTGTAACAGATAAACTAGGGCCAGGCCCTGTATTGATTTAAAAGGGATCATAAAACCTTCAATTATAGTTGAATATAAACACAACAAACCAGAATAACATGCCTAGAAGTTATTACTTTTTTCAGGCAAGACTGTGCTATGTATGAAAGCTGATCATGGTTATCTAAGAGAAGAATAGAATGTAAAATCATGTGAATCAAGGTTGGATTTTTCAGATATCTCCTGGTGGATTCAGCCCTTTCAGCAGCTGTTTTTCAGACCTTGTTTCTCTGCAACTACTTTGCATGTATTGATCAGGGCTTTCAGAGGCAAAAAAACAAAACATAATAAAGAAGTTTGAAAGTGTAAGAGCTGGTTTGCATAGTGGCAACTGGATTGTAGCTGTAATGATTTTGCAGACACAGATCCCTGTTGAGCTGCAGTCTATTCTATCGCCAGGTAGTCCTGTATGAGGCCTCTGGTAGAAAAGCCATTGCGACTTCTCCAAAAAGCCCATCTACTGCTCTGCAGGTGCGCAAGTATGAAACTGAGCCTGTTTTCAGGTCAAAATGAACTAAATCATTATTCTCTCCAACAGCTTGCTTCCTTTTTTTCAGTAACATTGGCATTATAACATAAGCTTTCTAACGTTACAGAATCACTTATGAAACTTGATTGAATATAATACTTTGTGGCCTTTGTGATCCCAACACTACACAAATGCATGACATTAACTAGACAGACTATTACAGACATTTTATTAAAAAGCTTTGGCTTAAACATGGTGACATTTCAGACTCCAAACAGTATTATAGGTGAGAAAGCCAATGCGCTCTGCTGTGCTCATATAACAACATAAGAAGGGAAAAAAAGAATCAAATTTAAATTGGTTGGAAAAGAAAAACAGCACGAAAGCTAAAGCTAAATCCTAACCACTGTGTTTTTACCCCAGTCATGTGTCTGAAGTTCCTGTACGAGCCAAGCTGACATCAAAGTTGCTTCAAAAGAATGACACAAGGGCAAAAAAAGGTTGCACTGCAATAAGGCAGCTTTGCAGCTGGATCATTTCCTTTCTTACAATTCAAGAGAGCCATATCAGAATTCTCAGAAAATTCATGCAGCATTTACATTCCCAGGAATTCATCCTATATTGATAGTGGCCATGTTTGGTTCTTGCACAGATAGCTCAGACAACAAATATTTCAACCCAATAAATCTAGTACTTTTCAAAAGGAAGCATCCTATTTCAATGTCAATCTGCCCTTAAATGCACAGGAAACATATTTTACCCCCTGTCTTCTATTACCTATGGGGGCATAAGCAAGTTCACATTAATAAAAGAAGGAAAAGCTGATGTCTGACGCTTCCTCATACGCAAGCTACATCGCAAGGTTTCTTTCCTGGATGGTGGTGAAAATATGGTGCCCTCATGATATTATGCCTTTTGGATAAACTGAAGTTGATATTCTTTTTCATAACTTAGTTACTTTTGCTTCAAGCTTTAGATTTGGTATTGAGTGGTGTATTGATGAATGTCATGCCCCAAAGTGCTTATCAAATCAATAAGACATTTTAAAATAACATTGTTATAAGACAAGATTGTCTTCATTCTTCATTCTTATTTACATATTAATAGTTTTATTTATTGCATTCTATACATTTGAATTTCAAATTGTAGGATATTTCTGGACAGAACACAAAGATGTCCTGAATGTGGTCATGAGCTTTAAATAGTAATGTGGAAACAACATGGACGACAGAAAAGATGTCTTGTATTTTATTGGTTTAGAGCGTTTAAACAACACGTTGATAGCCATTTACAGTATTTGCGTGACATCGAAGAACAAAGTAAACGAATCAGGGGAGCCTTGAAATAAAGTGAAAAATAATTTGTGTATCCACCCCGTGATTTAGATCTGCTCCAAAATGGAATAAGCTCTTCCGTATTTATATTTTTACTCTATTTTTCTATTTTACTATGTATTTATTTGTATGATGATTTATTTTACAATGTTATTTACAATTTTACAATATTGAACACATTGGGGGTCCATACAAAGCTAAGCCCAAAGGAGTTTTTATGTACATCCGTGCAAATAGGATTTTTATTCATTTGTACCTTCCCAAAAGAAAACTAAAATAGTCCTCTGACGTGACCAGAGCATAACAAGCACTTTAATATCTGCCTTTAAGTTATTTTGGTAAGCGATAAAAGCATCATGTGTTTCCACGGCTTCATCTGTTCACTGCAGGCGCTGTGAAATCTAATGCTCCGGGCTATATGGACAGACGTCACACTCTTAAGTGGTACAACTGCGAACAGATTTGGAGGACAGAGAATGAAACATGCTGTTTGTTCACCAGACTCCTTCCTGCAGGAAAACAAGCAAGGGGTTCTCAGCTATATGGGTCAATCAGCTTAAAGAACAGTGGAAGCATAGAATCTGTGAATCACGGCTTTCACATTTCCAATGCCATGATCCCTTCTCCGCAAATTTTGCTCATGTCACTGAGTCTTCATCACATTGCACACCAACTTCAATTATGGATTAGGGAGGGAGAGTGAGTCCAGAAGCATCAACCTTGAACTAGAGGATGCAGCTCTCTGAAACATATGGTAAGAATGCATATGCTTCACAATGCGCCTTGGTTCTCCACCTCCGCAAAGTATTGTTTCTCTTGCTCGGTTTTGAGTATCTCACCTTGAGCTGTTCATCTGTTTCTATGGTGATTCGGCTTTTGAGTTTTCTCACTTTTTTATCGCCATTGTGTTTACAATTCTTTGGGTATTATCTTTATCAATGCTGTGCAGGTGCTGATATTCTCGATAAGTGTCATAATGTCTTATTACATTCACCCCATTAAACCACTCTCAACTCAACATTATATGTGAATGAATCCGACTGACAGTTGACAACAATGTCTCTTTACAAGGAAGGGATCACCTTTCACAAGCCCAACTGTGCACATAAACCATACATCTAACAGGTGGAATACATACAGTGGACCAACATTTGTAATTATATAGCAAAAATACAGAAATGCCTAAAATAGCACTTTTGACTTGAAAGTTTTATGTGGGCTGCATTTATTAGGTTTTTTTTTACGGCCCTAGGCAGCCTACAAGCAATGTTCCAGAGACAAAGACATGCTAATAAGTGGAATATCCACTTTTAGGAATACTGTTTTAGTGTCATCATCATTCTCTGGATGTCATGTTGGGCTTACCAGGAGGTCAGTTTAGGTTAAGAAGGAGGAATGAAAGCAAAATGAATGCAGTGACTCCAAATAACATATGTGAAGCTCACGACTGACTTGACACTAATTCAAGCTTCAGTGATTCAATTTATAGCACAAGTTTAAATAGTAAAACACCCCAACACCCCAACCGGCATGTCAGACACCACCTACCAAGAGCCTGGGTCTGTCCGAGGTTTCTTCCTAAAAGGGAGTTTTTCCTCGCCACTGTTGCACTGAATGCTCTGCTCTTGGGGGGATTTGTTGGTTTTTTTGTAAATTATAGAGTGTGGTCTAGACCTACTCTATCTGTAAAGTGTCTTGAGATAACTCCTGTTATGATTTGATACTATAAATAAAATTGAATTGAAATTGAATTTAAAAAAAAGCATCCATGTGTATTACAGTATCACTGAAATGCCAAATCTTATTAGTGCCTCAGCAAGAATTATCAGTCAAAGCCCATGCACTGTACATTCTTTTCTAAACATACTGTATGCCCCTGAGCAAGTTAGAAAAGCATAGTTTGCAGAGAAGAGAGTGACACCGAACCGAACTCTACTCCCATCCTCTACTCCCATCTTTTATCTTTTTTTTATTTTTAAAAGGGATATTTCACTACTGGAAAGATGAATATATCTTTAAATTGGGTCAGAAATGTGAAAAACATTTAGAAATTGGTGGCTTCTAGGCCGAGAAATGAAAATGTGTTTTGCCTCATGTGGATGAAAGACACCAAATCCCAGAATGCACTTGCTTCGCTTACCTACGAGGCCATGCCTACCGCTTACAGAGTCAAGTCAAAAGTGTGTTTTAGTGTCATTTCGACCATATACACAAAACATTTTACCATGGCTCAAGTGGTGTTGCACATTTAAAGTATATAAAAATGACATTATATCAAAACGACATACGAAACAGGCTACATTTAGTGCAAACTCCACCAGCAGTTAGCAGTTAGTTGGATAAGCAGACCATTTCTGCACCAGTCCGTGTTAACAAATCCCACTTCCACGGCTTTTAGCTGGATAGCAGAGTCCGATACACTGTTGTTCAGCCATGTTTCTACAAAAACACAGCAGTCTCTGAACTCATGTAGGGAGTTTCATTGAAGTTGGATGTAGTCCAGTTTGTTGTCTAATGAGCGGACACTTGTCAGCAGGATGGATGGGACAGGTGGCGTTAGCTTTCCACCTAGCTGGAACTCTTGCCCCTCGCCTTCGTCCCGCTTTTCCGCACACCAGCTAGCGGCATCCAGCTACATGGCTGGCTGAGGTGTTCGTCTCTGTAGCAGGCAAAGCTCACGTAGTGTGTCGAGTATTCCGTCTGTAATAAAGTGTCCTGCATATTCTCCGATCTGTCATCTGTACCAATGTATCCTGGTGGTACAAATGTCTAAACCGCGGCAATGTTGTGTGTTGTTTAGGGTCCTTGCAACCACGAGACAAATCAGCATTGCAAATTGAACATGTAGCTCTACGTGAATCACCTTCTTTTGACTGAAAGTACTGCCAAACAACACTTTTTCCACTCACAAGTTCCATTTTCACTTTCTCACAGTTCTACTGCCCGGCCTTGCTACTACATTCTGTCTTGCTCCACCTACGTCATTACATCGACCACGTAACTCTACAAAGAGTAGTAGAAGCAACAAGATAGTCCAAGATCAGTCCATGATGGCAGAGCTGCAGCTCTCTCATGGGTGCATTTGCTTGCAATGGAACGTTCTATTGAGTTTCACCTCTTGTTACTTCTATACTGTTTGGCAAGAGCAGAAACTCAGCACAACGTTTGCCTCTTTTTCTCGAGTTTCGCCTCTTGTTACTTCTCTTTGGTAGTGTTCGGTTCGTTCAAAAAAAATTCAAAAATTCGGCAGTACCCGAACACCGTCAAAAAGCCCAAAGTTCGGCCGAATCCAAACTCTGGGTTCGATGCATCCCTACTAACTGAGTTCTGCACAAGCTTAAAATGGAGACCTAAACTTGGTCCATACCAAACTGTTTGAGTTTTTTTTTATCCATAACTTTAAGATACCCTGTGGTGTTTTCTACCTAGAAGCACTATGATGATGTGGTCCTGATGGCATCATTGGCCTGTGACCTTCAGCACTCACTGGATCGGTTTGCAGCCGAGTGTGAAGCGGCTGGGATGAGGATCAGCACCTCTAAATCTGAGGCCATGGTTCTCAGCAAGAAACCGATGGAGTGCCTTCTCCAGGTAGGGAATGAGTCCTTACCCCAAGTGAAGGAGTTTAAATACCTTGGGGTCTTGTTTGCGAGTGAGGGGACAATGGAGCGGGAGATTGGTCGGAGAATCGGCGCAGCGGGGGCGGTATTACTTTCAGTTTATCGCACCGTTGTGACGAAAAGAGAGCTGAGCCAGAAGGCAAAGCTCTCGATCTACCGGTCAGTTTTCGTTCCTACCCTCACCTATGGTCGTGAAGGCTGGGTCATGACCGAAAGAACGAGATCCAGGGTACAAGCGGCCGAAATGGGTTTCCTCAGGAGGGTGGCTGGTGTCTCCCTTAGAGATAGGGTGAGAAGCTCAGTCATCCGTGAGGAGCTCGGAGTAGAGCCGCTGCTCCTTCACGTCGAAAGGAGCCAGTTGAGGTGGTTCGGGCATCTGGTAAGGATGCCCCCTGGGCGCCTCCCTAGGGAGGTGTTCCAGGCACGTCCAGCTGGGAGGAGACCTCGAGGAAGACCCAGGACTAGGTGGAGGGATTACATCTCCAACCTGGCCTGGGAACGCCTCGGGATCCCCCAGTCAGAGCTGGTTAATGTGGCTCAGGAAAGGAAAGTTTGGGGTCCCCTGCTGGAGCTGCTCCCCCCGCGACCCGACCACGGATAAGCGGACGACGATGGATGGATCGATATTATACTCATTTTCAGGTTCATAATTGTATTTAGAGGCTCTACCAGAATAAGTTTATGTGGTTTAATTTTCAGAAAACACCATATATTTGTTGGACTATACATTGCTGCAGCTCCTCTTTTCACTCTGTGTGTTGAGCTCTCTGTTTTAGCTACAGAGTGAGACATCGCACTTCTGTTCCATCTTTGTTGGGAGTCGCACATGTGCAGCAAGTACTGCTAGCTTGTCAGTTGCAGAGTATGAGGGAGTGCCATGCTAGCAGCTAGGCGAGCATTATAACGTGTTACAAAGTGACCACGTTTGTCTCTGAAGTAAAGGCTGGACTACAACAGAGCTGTTTGGATCAGTTTGTAAACAGTGTTTTTTCTGGAAGATGGTTAGTCCCTTTGGGGGGGGACTTTGGGCTTTTTCACTTTGTAAACCTATAATGGCACAAAAAGATATCACAATAAAGCAAATGGGAAAAGCCAAAAAGCATAATATGAGGACTTTAAGACCGCAAAGTTCTGGGTGGAATGAGGTGGTTGGGTCATAAAACACAGGGCTGTCAAGCGGGGGAACATAATTTGTGTTGTTGAAGAAGTTTAGGGGAAAACTTTAATCCAGGAAACACGTGTTCATGTCTTGGAAGTAGTACTTAAGGGGACTTTTAAACCAAAAAACAAGCTTTTTTTCTAATCTAAACTAATCATTTTGGTGTCTAACCTTAACTGTTGTCGCCGCATGACAGTCAACTTTTGTCGCTAAACTTAACCGTAACGGTCACTTTCACGATTGTCATGTGTGCTGCACGGTACCTGCTCACTGTCACCTTTTGTCGGCTAAACTTAACTGTTGTGTCCAGTCATCTAAACTTTGTCACTTGACCGGTTGTGGGTCGCCATAAATTTGTAAGATATCATACGAATTGTGCATACCTTTTTGTACAATATCATATGAACCTGTTCATGAGAATGCGTTGAGCAATGTTTTTAATAGTAGGAGTCTGTTTTGGTAGCATCTTGTACATGTGGTTAACACGATAAGCAGTCCTGCCAATGATTTCATGTTATTCCACTGATCGGCAGTTCCAATCTTTATGGATTAAGGACACACAAAATGCCAGAACTCCCTGTTTGTAACAAACATTGAATGTAAACAGTGAATGTACAAATAACTTACATACACATAACTGTTTGGGTACCTTTAATGTTAGCTCACCAGGCTAATGAATCAACTGTCTCTTCCCCTCCCTCTCCCCACTGAGTATTTTGTATCTACTTGCAACATATGACATGGATGTAATGTAATCAGAAGAGTGGCACAATCAGAGACAAAAAGAAAGAAATGTCTTAATAATTCCCTTAATTCCACCTAATAGTAGGTGACCTCTTGTCATCCAAGGCAAAACATCGAACATGAATTATTTTAAAGATCCCATATTATGCTCATTTTCAGGCTCATTTGTATTTTAAGGTTGTACCAGAATAGGTTTACATGGTTTAATTTTCAAAAAACACCACATTTTTGTTGTACTGCACAGCTCTCTCTCACTGCTGCAGCTCTTCTTTTTACCTTGTGTTCAGGTCTCTGTTTTAGCTAGAGAGTGAGGCATCTTTTCTTCTCTGCTATCTGTGATTGCACTCGCACATGCACAGTAGATCAGATCGTAGATCATGTCAGTTAGCTCCATAGACAGTAAAAGAACGGTCAGTTGGTCAGTTACAAGGCAGGATTAGCCGGGAGACTTCTTCTAAATGAGGGTGCATATGTAAGTACTTATTTTGTAGATTATGGTGTGTGTTGTAGCAGTGCTTTGCCATTGAGAACGAGGTAGCATGCTAGCGCTAGCACTAGCATGCTACTTTCGGCTAATGCCGTAAAAATTGCAGATTTTGAACAGCTCACCCGGAGACTGAAGGCAGGACTTTTTTCAAAGTTTGTATGCAGAGACACAGAATAACACCCCAAATCCCAGAAAGTGATTTTTTTCATAATATGGGCACTTGTGGGACTCGGGAAGAGGTGAAATAACATGTCAAGTTGTGGTACTTAAAAAAAAAAAAGTACAACTTGGAAGTTTCAGGGTGAAGAGGTCCCTCTGTCCTCCGTATCCTCTAAAGTATATTGCCCACTTTCTCATTCAACCCACAGGCCCCCACTGCTTATGAAAGTCATTCAGAACAATTTAGCTGCATCGTCCCTCAGCCCCATTGTTCAGTACACTATGAATACACTGCCACCCAAGATAATGCTAGCGCAGCAAGCCAATCTCCACAGAGGGACACCTCAAGCGTGAATCAATACAGCTGACTTCTATAAGACAAAAGATAAGACCTTGCCAAGCCAAAAGCCACTTTGCCAGGGACATGTACTCATGACTTTCCCATGTATGGCAAGAGTCCAAAGACACTGGATCAACTACTGCATCAAACAGTGACAAAGCCTGGCTTAGTTCAAATCCACTTTCATTGCAGTCCATTCACACATAGCTGACATTCAGTAATGTGCAGCCAGTGAATGCAAATTTTCGTACAAATTGCCCAGAATTTGTAGTACAAACACAACAATTCAGATGTAATGCTCCTTTGATCATTCAGCTTGTAACCTTGCTATTTTCTGACTTTCTAGCTGAAAGTGAAGTGAACTATGTGTCTGTGGCTTGGTACAACAAAGGTTCTGCAAAAATAAGACTGCACACAAATATACACCCACACAGGGACAGAGAAGGAGGCAGAGAGCGACAGAAGAGAGGAACACAAGGAAATCCTGCAAAAGTGAGTTATAAAACACTGAAATCACTTCTTACTTTTTCTCCTTAGGGAGTTGTTGAAGAAGCAACAACACATGAATTGCTCCCAACATCCCAACATTTTTCTTTTTAAATAACCTAATGTAGCAATACATTATTATTATTTTTTTACACTGCTCTGAAGTACAAAGAATAGCAGTGGATATCATTTCTCAGATGGTGAGTGCTTGTCAGAAGAACAGAAAAAGTGTGCAGGAGGCAGGATTGTGTGGGTGGGTGCGCCAGTCGATGGGGGAGCCACAAATCTGGGGTGCTATGATGAGTTTGTTTGGAGCCCAGCTGTGTGTTTGCCTGTGACGCCTAAAATCCATTAGAAATCTGCTGGGGGTCAGGGCTCCACTTCGACTGCGATGGCTCTGTGCCTTGGAGAGGCCCGAGTGGCCCACCTCAACCTCATTTTCTCCACAGAGCGAGGGCTGTGAGGCAATCAGGCTCCACAGGACAGATGCCTGGAGAGCCCTGGAGCATCAAAACATGCTGTCCAACCTTCCCCAGAGAGCCTAACACAGTGTGGCTGGCTTGAAAAAGATCTTTAGGTGAAGACTGATTATGTAGTGGTGGGCCTGTGTAATGCTTCAATGGCTTTGTGGAATATAACTGAATTTTGTTTTTAAGGTTTCTCTTTCATGTCGTGTTTTTAAGTTGACGACAATCCAACAGCAGGTAGCAATTTTATCTGAACAAACATTTCTGGAGGCAGAGATGCTCTAGCATCCGAACGTATTAGTTACAGGAAAGATGGGGAGGAAAATGAGTTCTACTCAAAATGCTACAACCATAACTATTAGTATTGTTACTGTACAGTTTATGTTGTTGCTATTTTCTACATAAAGCTTAAACATAGCGGGCAAAAATACAACTGACAACTCGTGGCACGGGCGCATTTAAGATATTTTGTCTGTGTGGACAAAAATGCAAGCCGACAAACAATAAATAAAACATGATTTCACGATCAGGCGACTATAGGCAAGACTTGACCATTCAGAATCAACAACAATGTAAATTCTTAGTCGGGGTCACTCCTAGGTTTTGGGAAAAGAAAAACAAAGGTAAATAGTAAAATCATTACCCATCTGTCCCTTATAAACATCCTTCACAGTTAACAGACACACTTCCTTGTTCAACGTTGGCCTACCATAGGCTACTTGCTGTAGATGTGCGGTGCACACCGTTTGGAAGCGCTATCCTTCAGTTTTAACTTCAAAGAAATAGTTTCAGATAATCTGGTTAAACCTTTCTGAATGCTTGTATTTCTTGCTCACTTCACTTCCGTGATGTTGTTATGTTCCCAATTCCCAGCAATTGCTTTGGTAAGTTCACCTTCAACATAACCTATAGCAATAATGGGCAAAGATGGAACAGGTCTGTAATTTCCCAATCATTTCTTTGGTCAAAAAAAAAAAAAAAATGTGTTGACATCCAATCCGATCGATAGCATCTCCTTTTATCCCCAAGCTATTGGTAGGGCCAGTGGCTAATTCCAGGTTTCCTTGGGCAGTCCTTGAGCCATCACAGGGACAAGTTGACAAGTGAGTGATATGTGCAGCAGCCAATTGGTGCCACCTGCTGTGAAGCAGAGACAGAAAGCATTTTTAGGAGAAGCAGATTTACCAGGAGCCCCCCCCCACCCCGTCTGTGTTGAGAGCTGGTAAAATGACCAGGTCTTGACAAGACTTCAATTCACGGGTCACAAAACATGTCAGAGTAATGGCAGAAAGGTTGAGAAGCACACTTAGCTTGACAGGTTCCTTTTAATGCTAGCTGCCTCCGAGCTGTGATCCACATGATACGTCGCACATACAGATTAACTTTCAGCAGACATTTGCATGTCAGTTTCCTCTCTAATGTCAATCTGAGCAAGAGAAGGGATCACTGGTGTTTTCACCCTGGTAACAGCAAGCATATATTATCCATGAATCTTTACACCATATAAATTGCTTTGAATGGAAAAAAAACACTTCTATGTTTACAGAGCCACCCACACTGTTTGACAGGATGAGATTAAAAAGCTTAAAAAAATGACTTTCAGATGTTAAGGTTTCTCATCGTAGCCCCGCTAATCAGTGGTTATCCAGCATGGTTAGATAGTAAGTGATTTTTCTCTCATTTGTGGCCCTTTCAGAGGTGACTTCATCATTGAAGCCTGAAAGACACGATGCCCCTGAGTAACAAATGATTACCTCTGAATGAATCCCTAAAGTCTCGCTGCTAATGCAGAACAATAGGTAGTGAGAATAGGGAGGCTGTGCTTTGCTTCAAGATCTATTTTTTTTTATATACGCAGCATCATTTTTTGCTTCACTGATCTATCACTAAACAACAGCTGCTGAGCAGGAGCCAGAGAGACGCACTGCAGGGAGGATGAGGCAAAGTGGGAGAGGGAGAGACATGGAGAAGACAACAAAGAACGGAGGGGAGAAGAGAAAAGGCATCTAAAATTGGAGACAGACGAGTTTTAAGAGGCGAGGTCACCGGTGATAGCCTGAAGCTCTTAGGTAAGGTGGCCCACCGAGAAGGAGAGGGAGAAGAGGGATCCTGGCAGGTCTGCCTTTCTCATGACGGATAACAAGTCACCTGAAATGGCTTCCTGGGTGGCAGCCATTAGACAGACAATTTGCAATCATCCCTGGCCCAATTTCTCTCACCTTCCCTCCCTCTCTTTCTCTCTCACTTTTTTCTCCTATTACTCGGCTTCTCGCTCTGGTGCCCCGTAGACCTTGGCAGCTTGAGTGACAGGGACTTAACTAGTCCAGTCACACAAACGTAAGAGAGGAAATGAGGAAAAGAGAGGGGAGAATTTCATTCATCTCACAAATACCAAATAACCTCTGCTGCCTGGCCCATTTACATATTCTCTCCACATTCTCTGCTGGCCAGGTGCACTATCCTGTTTCCAATTCACCTCATCTGGAACTCGCCGACGCCGTGTGACACCACAGAGGCATAAAGCAGAGGTATAACTACAGTAGCAGATGCAAGGGCACAAAGGCCTGGACTTATGTCTGTGTCATCACAAATATGAGATGCAACATGTAGCGTAGCGGGCTGCTGCCTCAGATCCCTGGCACTGGTAAATACACTATGTTGGGCAAAAGTATGTGGACAGCCAGAATATTACACCCTTATGTGATTGTTGAACTTCAGCATTATTCTGCATATTATGTTTGGAATCTGAGGTATTTCTCTCTAACATGAAATATTAATAACTAAATAAACAGCAATCAAAGTTAAAGTTCAGGGGAAAAAAATGTATTAGTGTGGTTATTATGATAACACTCAAAAACCCAGCTGCTCTGCTTCATCAGGACTGTGTAGGTGTGGTTTGATCGGATTTAATTGACAGTGGCCTGTCAACACAAGAAAACAAACTGTCAACTTGTGTCACCTTTTGATTTAGGTGTTGCAAAACTCTGGTCCATGAAAATATGTGACATCATAAAAAACTAAGAGAATTATCTTGTGATATAACCAAAACTGTTCCAGCTTTGACAGAAATTGTTCATGGATATCATTGCTCATAGTAAGAAGCTGACTGGAATTAAAAGTAATCAAAACAAAAGTATATGGTTGATGGTGTCCACATATGGCCATATAAAGTACACCACATCATCATAGTGGCTTCAGGTTTGGTTTGAAGTATTTACTTGTACTGTTACGTGAAATGTGCTTGTTGAAAATTAGTTTGCCATCCAATCCAACTGCCTTCTTTTAGCCAGACATTCGCCTGACAGCCAGCGAGAAATAAATTCCATCCATGACCTGTTTGATTTTTAACTTGTTACAAAGTTCACTCTTAAAATGAACCAAGGATGCACTCAGTGGACAAGAAGCCATGACATGGTTGGGACTGAAAAAGCTGTTCTAATCAGAGGTAGAACTATTGTTTTTATATAGCCAGAGCTCTACGAGGTGAGGAAAAGATCCTCTCACTCAACTGGTGAGCCAGATGTTGTCCTGCTATTCAGTATGTGGCAGAACTCTGCAGCTTTGACACTGTTTCATCTTGTCAGAGTGAAGCAGTTGGTGGTGTGATTATGTTGGTGGTCTTGTATTGTAGTAGCACCATGCTACAACAACGGACATGTTAGCAATGTGCACTGTGCTGATAAATCTCACTTAAAATGATCAAATTCACCGGCAGCTCGGCTCTGGTTTGCGTCTACAGCAGCGGCGCCAGAATGATTTTTGAATGATGCGCGGGGGCATCCAGCTTTGGGTGATGAAATAGGCTAGTGAGCTTTTTCACATCATCTTTCTTTCAATCCCAGCCTAACGTTTTTGTACAAGTACATATATGGTAAGAAATGCATTTCCTCTTCTCATCAGAGTACTTACAGATCAAAATGGTAGCAGCTTAAACTGCCAACCAGCAGTGAGCGTGCAAGGCCTTCTACGGTGCATGGCACTCTTCTGAGAAACGATTCATGCGCGCTCTTACAACAGATATTAAGGACAAAGGAATGCTGACTCAAAAGGAGCATCCTGGCTGTTACGCTGTAACAAACCAACCAGTCAAATCTTTTTTAATAAAGTTCGAAAGAATATCAAAATTCATAGCCTATTAAAACTAATGAGTCTTTACATACAATATGCCTACAAAAGTACAAATAGACTGCACTGCAGCAGAGACAGTTTTAGTCTACTGTAAACCCGGATTAGTTGATTGTGCTACAATCAGTGGCAAGTGGTTGCACATGAACAAATTAAGTCAGATTGGAAGTAACCATTTAAATTCAATACACTAAAAGCCAAATTATTTGTACTTAAAATCTGCCGTAGATTAAATTATCCTGACAACTCAACCCAGCGTTTTGAGTTACAATGACTTAATATTCCAGTTTAATTGTGTGTTCTTTATTATGAATTTCAAATATTTAAGTTGAGAAAACTCAATGTGTGTTTTGTTTTTATTTAAAAGGACATAAGAGCAATAAAACACAGTGTTTGGTATTGACATATAGAGACAAAACATTTGATTATAATTTTCACCCTAAAAAATATTGTTATACGTTTGACAGGCCATCCCTTAACTCGTGGAAGCTATTTTTAGCTAGATTTTGAATGTAAGATCACCTCTGTAGTTCAGCATCACATGTTGAATGAAGTTAAAATGCAGTTCAGAAATTGGAGTTCATAAATTGGGCCAGACAGGAGGCACTTTGCCTGAGGTGGGTTCTTCACTTAATCCATGACAACACTGCCTTCCAGTCAGGTTTCAGGCCTCATTTTCCTGAAGGCAGAGGACTCCAACAGGACCGTCTTTGAAGGTGTTCTCATTATAAAATCCTATCAGAGAGTGAGAAAGACAGGACATAATATTGTCAGTTAAAATTTGTAAGTAGTACTCCCACTTTACTACTGAACCATGATTATTTGCACAATCTGACTGGATTCATGTAAAATAAGATGAAGTGCTCACAGAGCTGCTGTGGAAGGACCTTTTCCCAAACTGACCGGAACCCCCCCCCCCCCCCCCCCCCCCCCCCCCCAAAATGGTCATCAGACTCACAGAAAGCACATCAAAACCTTTGTTCCTATTAAAAAATGAGCCAGGTTTCAAATAGCAGCGGTTGAAAGTGGTTAATCACATTACTTAAATATGTTGATATGAATTGTGCCATGCAATTTAGTTACATAAAAATACAAGAAAGTCAAGCTGCAATTTACTGAAATTTCCCCATATGAAGAAAATGGGAGAAAATGGCGTTCGTTGCATTCAGCGTCAAAGTGGTCCATATTCATCCAATGACTATTAACAAATGTTAAAAAGAGAAAATGGCAGTGTCTTTGTCTGCAGGTAACTCAGCTAGTCCAAAAAAACATATCCACTGCTGAGGAGAAGGCGCCTTTAAAGAGACACAGACCGACAATGTGAAGCGAAATGGCGATTGGTTTTTCAATGTCATCATGCCCAGACGTTGTGAGAAGTTCAGTGAATTAGCCAGTTGGGGGTGTTTCATGCTTACAAATGTAACCCTTACCATAACACTAACCCTAACCCATGTATTTAAGTCTGATCAACTCAAAGATGCTAGTGTATGCCTTCATCGTAGTGCAATACACTAAGATTAATTAAGTAATGCAATTAACCTCAATATTTGAACAAATATTTACCTAAATTGAAGTAGAAACTACAACTAACAGTGTACTGCGTGTGTCTATCACCCCCAAAGCAAAAGCTATTTAAGCGTTGTTCGTGTCCAAGTAATCAGTGAGGTCTTTGCGGATGTTAGACGGCTTAGACATTTTCAAAATGTTCTATGACCATAAAACCCGGCTTACACGTTACTTTATTACCCTATAAGTGGGGGGGGACAAAACGTTTCGTTGACCCCCCTATTCCAGCGCCAGTGGTCTACAGTGATGAAGATGTTTTAGATAACACCAAATGCATGACAGGAGCAAGGTCTGGCGCATTACATCATTCTTACCAGAAACAGGGACGTTTTATGTTTAATAAAGACAGACTGATTGCTCACACGCTACACTCGAAAAAAAACAAGATCCAGCTGTTCATGGGCTTCTCTCATTTTGAAATGTCAGATTGCCCTAAGCTGAGCATCAGTGGAAGAGCAGCTATCAGACCTGATGTAGTCTTACTCCAAAGGTTCAGCCGTCTGTTGCTGCCTGCTGTTGCACCCCCCCACACCGTACCTACATGTCCCAATACCCCTATCTTCACACAACAGACATGCACACATGCTTGCTCGCAGTGATGCCAATTTCTGGAGAACAGCAAGCAAATTTTGAGCAGTGAATTAACACATCATTAACACCTGACCCACCAGACAGACAGCGGATTTGAGGCCAATATAAAACGAAATCTCCACGTTATTTTTTGTATTTTTCTATGACTTTTTAGGAGGTCTGCCACTTGTCTTCCTCCCCTCGTCTTCCACTTTCAAAACATTATTGAACGTTTTATAAAGGAACACACTGCACCATGCATGTTCATTTCCTTTAATAGCACTTGAGACAATAACACCCGAGAGAGAGAGGGAGAGAGACAAAGAGAGTGAGATGCGGAGAATGCGGACGTGAAAGTTACCAGTTTTCCATTAAGAGTTATTTAGCTGAAATTGTCCACTTTTCTTCATACAGGTTTAAATAGCATTGGATTCTATGACTGTGGGATTTATGCTCTAAACAAGAATAGTGACTTGTGCAATGCTATATGGATATGGATATATGACTCCAAAATATTTAGTATAGGTAATATAGAGAATAATCAAATAATGATTTACAATGCAACATTCACTGGTTACGTAAGGATTGTCCCATCAATTTGTCAATAGAAAGACATCTCTTACCCAGTTCTCAAGGAGTAATAAACTGAACATCAATCTGTCTTTGCTGTAAACTCAGAAATCCCATAAATCCAGTCAAATAATGAGGATACGGATGCACAAAGTGCATTTTTGTTCCCACAGTGAAATGGGGTAGAGGCAAGATTATCTGGTTTGATCCTGTTGTCCAGCCTTTAACACACACACACACACACACACACACACACACACACACACACACACACACACACACACACACACACACACACATTTCTGTCCTTGTTATACCTTAATGTAACCGGATGCAACTAAAAGTGGCCTGCAATCAATATTTTTATCATAAGAATAGATCACATAACTTTTATGTGAAAGGGGTTGCTAATAGTGACAACCCACATAGAATTATAGAACCAGTTCCCCTTTAGTTCTATTAAGCTTTAACCATAATGTATTATAATGTATTTGAGCTCAGCTAAATATTCAGATATTTAACTCAGGAGTTGATGGAGACAGAACTAAAATTAGAGTGAGTATTGGTCTTAAATTCATCAGGTGGACACAAACACGACAAACAAATGTAGCTCCATACCAGCTGGAAGTGTAAATAAACAAAATGCTGGCTAACAGATTCAACATATCATCTTAAACGGAGATAATGTGTCACATTAATGTTGTTTTAGCTGCCCACACGTGACCAAACATTTTTTATTGCATGTTTAAAAGGTCCTTTTAATGGTTTTCAATGTAAACTGAATGAATGTGACTGTTAGCGGGTAACACAGAATGTTATACTGACACTGACAAATAAACTACATTGGTCAGATTATGGCAGTTCTGCTTATTAAGGTCAGTATGAGCGCAGATACTGAGCATATGGGATCAGTGCATCCTTAGATAGAAATGTGTATCATATCAGCCTGTGCATGCCCATCCTCATGCACATGTTGCAGAGGATACAAATATCCCATCTTGGACTTCAAATGTTGTTTTGCACACCTATGAGTTGTTGAACACTCCACAGGGTACCATAATGATTATAAAGTCTCTCTACAATAAATTATTATAAAGTCTCTCTACAATATTTGGTTCCAAGTGGTGTTACAGTGTTTGTGATTGGCCCAAAGTCTTCTCTACCATTTGTGGGATATGACATGTTAATTGTTGCCTGCTACTTACACATGTCATGCTGATAGCTCAAATGAATTTTAAATTATAGGAATTGATGTTTTGCAACTTTATAAATACATCTGTTTATTTTCTAACTTCGTGACAGAGTCATTGACATTGACAGGTCTGGCCACAATCCACATTGTTCTCGCAAACCAGCCGTAGCCAAAAGATGACACATTGCACAGACATTGCACCTGTCTCAGTTCAATTTGCATTCAGTGTCTTTTTTGGAGACCACCCACTGCAGTGCAGGCAGGGGGGCTGCTTTCCAAGAATGTTTAGTGAGCATCTGGCACTCCCTGATGTCACTGTACTATTTAGCCGTCTTTCAAGGACTTAAACTTACACCCATAATGCTTTTAATACCACCTTAATTAAAGTCAACAGTGCACTCTGAATCTACATTGCGGTATCTAATGCTATTTCCCAATGGTGTGATTTACTCTATGATACTGCCTATCCTTTAATGCCTATGTATTCCTGTTCTGTCTGTCTGTCTGTCTGTCTGTCTGTCTGTCTGTCTGTCTGTCTGTCTGTCTGTCTGTCTGTCTGTCTGTCTGTCTGTCTGTCTGTCTGTCTGTCTATCTATCTATCTATCTATCTATCTATCTATCTGTCTGTCTACGTTATCTATATATATATCTATCTATCTATCTATCTATCTATCATATTCATCCACTACGTCTGGTGTGGAGTGTCTATTTAAGTTTAAGTTTGTATACCTAGACTTTTGTCTAGACTAACTGTATCTTGATCTTTGATGCTAAGATACATAGGTTAATAAGGTGCTTTGTTTTATCACCAAAACTCAATGTGTCTATCCTTGAGGTCTCATAGGCCAATCTGTGTTGAATGCATTTCCCTCCTCATAACACATCTGCAGAGACGATATTTGAAATATTTGAAATTGTGCATTGTTTACATCAATGCAGTCTTTTTCATCTTCCATTGTTGGTGCATTGCTGAGTTAATGTGCATATTCTGTGTTTTCATTAGTCTTCTCACATATAAACCTTTCTGGGTAGCTAGCAGAGGGTTGTCTTGTCATTGTTAAGGGTAAACTAATATATTACTTTAAGCAGTAACGAAGCAATATAACATGTTACTAATAAAATTCCGTTAGTATTATTACATTTACTATATCAAGTAACGCGTTACCCGGAATTAAGTGTTTTCATTCTTTTATTCATCCACACCGCGACAAATTCCCTGAAGGATCCTGTTGCCAGTATTCAAAGGCTAAAAGGGTATACTCCCTACTTTCAGTTTACCAAAGAAAAGGACAAAAATAGTCAAGCACAATCTATGGGTGTGTACGTAAATAAGGTCTCTGAGCGATAGAGCGCACTCTGTCACAAACTGGAGCATGGAATATACATTAAAGCAACAACTGTGGACTGATGGGTGAATTAAATAAAATAATTTTCATCATAATCATTTCTTACATTGTCATCGTCACTTTCGACAAGCTCTTGTACAAGATGCATTACATTTTGTATTAAACATATAAGTTTTTCTTTCATCCAATTCAACTTATCCGTTCATTAATGGGCTCTATGCACGCATCACTTCCGCATTGGCGAAAGGATGCTAGGGTATTTCCGGTTACCAGTAGAAAACATTAGACAGTGACAGTAGACCATTATGATGGCAGAGAAATCAACTATATAAAGCTCAAATATTTACGAAAATTGATGGCTAATTACAAATTTGGTAAGACGTCTCGGACTTCACAAGGTCCACGCAGTCTGACGAGACAGCAGCAGCCCGCTGCGCTCGATACACAGGGCAAAGTGACAGTTTCTGGGTTAGCTAGTGGACTACCGGGGCTCGGAGCTCCGTGGAGCTGGCCGGCTGCTGGCATAACTTTAGTATATTTACACTTTGGTTGTCGTCACGAAACTTATATTACAGCTACCCTAAGGTCTTACAAAGCTAACACTTATGTCCGATTTCAATTTAAGGCATTTTTGTGATTTTGATGGCTTTCGTAATGTCCTGTTAGCTAGCTAGCTGCTCCCATGCAATCATATGGGTAGCTAGCTAAACATCGCAGCTGCGTAGCTACACTTTTGGCATAATTATTATATATTTACACTTTGAATTTCGTCACGCCACTTATATTACAGCTACCCTAAGGCCTTACAATGCTACACTTATGTCCGATTAAAATTTAATGCATTTTTCAGAATTTCAGAGCTCTCGTTCGGGGAGGCTAGCTAGCTAGCTCTCATTGAATTTTGTAGTCCACTAGCCCAGGGACGTTTACTTTGCGCGTGACGGAGATCCATCTAGCTCACAGCTCACAAGCAGGGCGATGAGGCAGCGTTTATGTAATTCACTGTCTTTGGGGGAAAAAAAACTAACAGAAGAATTGCATCTTGCAGACACTGTAGCTACATTGCAGCACACAGCAGTGATGGCTGGAAGAGCTGTCATCCCGTTTTTGAAAGGACACTCATACGTTTACACGTCATCGCGTTAATAGTCAAGCCGAAGTATTACAAGTAAAACATTAACATAAACAACACAAAAACGACTAAAATGAACAGTTTTGGATGTTTTTTAATGACAAACATTCAATGCTAGCATACAATATCACAGCATTCTACGATAACCAGAAGTTTACATCCATCCAGAGATTTAACCGGAAATACGTCAAGCTCGTCTGTGCATATCGCCTATTGATATAGAAATAGAACGGTCAATTTATTCGTACAACAGCGCTCACTTAGTGTTCATTATCACCTCTTTTTGTTGCATTTTCACCTATTTGCCATACCCAAAATGGAAAAGCTTATAACAGAATAACTGCAAGGCCAAACATGGTTCAAAACTTTTTTTTTGTCCTCGTCTATAAGTCATATTTGAATAACAATATCTAAGACATGCCTTATGCCACACTAGGCAAAAAAACTACACATACCTTCTACATCTTGTCATCAAAACATGTATAAAGTTTCAGACCTCTAGAATCTCTCCAAAACTTCTGCATGTGACCACATTGTACTAAATGCTTTTACTCCCTTCTATGATATTAGAAAAAGCATACTGAAGCCTTTAGATGACTTACAAAACCGGCAACACGGTGAAGGAAGAGGAGGGACGATGGAACAAGTTTGGCAAACAAAGATAGCAGACAGTTAGCAGACAGTTGGCAACGGACTCTACAGGACGATGTTCAGAACTTGAAATAATTTTTATGAAAAACCCTTTTGATCCTTTTGATCTGTGGAAACTTACGGACTAGAGGAATATAAAGAAGCCACGAATGGACCCATATTCAGCCTTTACTGTAAGACCATCGTCATGATTTCTTCTCACTTTTGTTCATTTGCATGAGCATTAAGTATGAAAAGTGCCGATCCTGACCTCCCTGGGGCCCTAAGCAAAATTCTGCTAAGGGGCCCTCTACCTGACCCGTGATGCTGTGAGCTATGTAAACCATTTGCCACACAGTCACACCTGACACTTCAGTGCTCCCAATACAATCCTCCCTCCTTTAAACAAAACAGTCAAAGAATAAGTACAACAATATAGAACAGAATGAGGTTCAAACCAACAATATTTATTGAATTGAGTATTTTCTATAATATTAAGATAACAAGTGAATATTATTAAATAATTGAATATTAACATAAACATAAATAAGAAAATAATAAATTATAACCCTGAACTTTGGCTTTTGGGATTAACTTTGGTTCTCTCTACAGCCTGGGCATTTTCGGCATCAGTATGGGCACCACCACTATTTGGACTGTCTAGAATAAACTGAGAAGAATATCACATAGTTAGTTAAGCAGTCATTTACACTACTCGTTACATACAATTTTGAATGTTTGAATTAAAATCTTACCATCAAAATATTCCTTTTCTGCACTTTCTTGTAATATTTAAATAGTGAACTAGTGATGCAGATATTAATAATCCCTGTGAGTGATATCAAGAATTAACTTTTGTACAAGTGAACATGTAATTCCTGATATCAAAATAGACATTGGTAGGTAAAAATTAACTAAGGGGCCCTACTAGTAAAAATAATCAAGAATTCACTTTGCAAATCGAATTCTTGATATCAAAAATGCATAAACTGTGAATGAATACAAGCTAAAATGGCTTGCCATAGCATGTTAAAATTTGTATTTATTATTATGCATGTTGAAGCAATTCTTGATTTATGGTTATTATTTACTGAGGGATGTGCATCCATATTGACCAGTATGTCCAGCTAATCAACATTTTAAATTCAATATAGCCTATAAATCAATGTCAAATTGTCAATACATTGCTTTCCATCTTGCATAATTAGTGCAGTTGTTTAGAGTTTTTAACTACACATTGTCTGAGACTAGATAATCAGTGTCTTAAAAGTATGTATAATGTGTACTTTGATGAGGCGTGCCATTATTCACGCCCATATATTGTAGCCTACAGTCTGTCTGGTCTTCACATATATTTCTGCTTGAAAAATGCGCGTTTCACTTCATGTATGCGCCTAACGCATGATAACACACCCGACGCGATTATCTTTTCCGAGCTGCAGTAAACAAACACCGTTGCACTTTGTCGTTTATCAAACGTAATAAATAATTGTATTTTACTCTCACTTTTGTCAGGCACAAAGTCACAAAACACAGCCCTGGAAGTGACTGGCGTTAGCAGCTAGACAAGAAATGCACTGCCTGCCTGCCCAGCTAGGTTACCAAGACCGGAAAAAAAACACAATAGAAATGCACATAAACATACAACAAACAAACAACTTTACTTTGCTGACATCAAACTTGGAGAGGAGAGAACACAAGTTTACCTGATTGTTGTTCCCGCAATTCACTCTCATGGTGTTTTTTTTTCCTCTTTTCGTGACCAGAAGGATAGTTTCGCTTCATTTTGTCATGGATGTGAGTAAACATTAATTGACGCGCTATGGCACGAGGGGGAGGCGGGGCCTCGAGTAATTTGCGGGGCCCTACGCAGCTTGCGTAGTGAGCGTATAGGGCGGATCGGCTCTGAGTATGAATCATGCTTTGGTGCTTATGGTTTAAATAAATTAGAATCAAACCAGTCTAAGGACGTGTAGCATGTCCATATTGACAAACGTTTTAAACTGTTGTGGTTAAATGCTTAGCTAATGTGAAACCCATCCGAACTTTCATAACTGGGTCGCCGGCGACCCTAAGCAGGGTATTTTAAAACAAAGTGGTAACCACTGCATATGGATGCATGAATCAGTCTGATCTGCATTACACAGGAGGGGCTTCTTTATCCTGTACAATTTTATTTTTTAACATTACCCTCTTCCATTTTAAAAATGCCTAGTTATTCTGCATTACTCTACAAAAATAGTAGTATTATAACGTATTACTTTAAAATGAAAGTACCTAGCAATATGTCATGTATTACATTCTGAAGGTAACTTGCCCAACACTGGTCTTTATTGTCTTTAAGTTGCCAACAACTAGGCTTCGTGATGGTTATTTTGCATAAGATTAGCTACCATGTATACCATGCACCAAAACAGGCCTGGAGATGACAAGAACATAAAGGCTGTTTTTTTGTTTGTTTAGTTTATTTCGATCACATAGATACACAACATCACATACATAACATGAATGGTAAAAAACAACCAAAAACAAAGTGTCACCTTAGTTCATGCAGTGTCATCTGAACCCGTTTATAATCAATATAATCAATGCTGATTGAAAAGGTGGAGGTTGAAGAATTTGCTAATTACACATACCCTTTTTACATTCTATTGTATTCTTATTTTGTTCTTAGGTCCCTCAGGATATTATCAATCTTATATATATATATATATATATATATATATATATATATATATATATATATATATATATATATATATAAATATTATATATATATAATAATAATAATATATATATATATTATTATTATTATTGTTGTCTGTATTGTATAACACATTTTAAAATCTTACCCAGATTTTTTAAGCCATACTAAGGCCTGTTTTTGAAGACATGAGCCTGATTCATATTGCACCCTCCCACACTGAAAGTTCACCCACTCACAGTGCTGTAAAGCACTTTCCCCAGTCCAAAATGGCATATTTAAATGTATGTGAAAATGTGAATGTGTGATTACCAGGTGATATGTGCTTATGATGAGGTGTTTGATGGCTTACGGCCCCTCTCAACACATTATTAATCATATCTAACGACTTCAGATACTGCACTAAACAGTTTGCCCTACAGCATTTCCCCACTGCTGCAGCCAGCGCTCAATATGCTGCCCAAGGCATGACTGTGTAACACATGACCAGATGTGTGTGTGTGTGTGTGTGTGTGTGTGTGTGTGTGTGTGTGTGTGTGTGTGTGCTTGCATAGGAGAAAGAAAAAGATGGTGAGGAAGAGAGGGGGGGGGGGGGAGAGGAGAGAGAGGGAGCTACCTGATCTCAAGCGGCAAATTAGGGCCTCTGAAATCGATAACAGGGGAGCCATGCACAGATTTCATTAGTTGGCAAACGTGTGTGGCTAAAGGGATGCAAACGGATATTGACATTTGAGATTGATTGATCTCTTCTTTTCTCAAAAATGTACACACCGAGTTGCAATGCAGTTTGTTTTGGGTTTGTTTGCTCTCTGAGTGCACATTCAATCTTAAATAGCAGTTTGTCCGTGACCTTTTTCCTAGAAAAACAAACTCACTTTTTATTCGACTGATAGTCATCTGTTGGAAGTTGATCTCACAGATATATAAAATGGACTCGCTAGGTCAAATGACAGTCATACCTGCCCCGCCCCTATTCTCCACTACCAGCTGCAAAATATTTCTTCCACGAGATCTAAAAATCAATAAACAAAAGTGACATTCAGGCCTTTTGCATCTTAAGCAAGTCCACCTTGTGACAGAGGTGGCATTACAAAATACATCTAATGCACCATCTCGAGTAAATGTAACAGATAGGCCTGCGTGGCTCAAATTCTATCTGCCATTACATTTAGCGTAAGTAGGTCCCAGATGGGTGTGGTTCGCCACAAAGGGAAAACTGGAGACAGCTAGAAAGGTTAGGCAATCACAGGAAAGCCAATGTGGAGTAACATTAAGTGATGGACTACTTCCTTTATATCATCTGAATTTCTAAGATAAAGCCCACTCATGTGGCGGTTAGAGCAGGTTAAAACAATGCAAAAAAATATATATATAAATAAAAGGTGGCATAAAAGAGTCAACACAGTAGGAATGGAGCTTGACAGATCAGAAAAGGCCAATGCAATACGTACCGCAAAAAAGGATTCATGAATGCATTGATTCAACATACATGCAGTTTCCCAACCGTGATATTGGAGGGGCGCCCTGTCTAACCGACGAGCAATGATTGATTTCATGTGTTAGTTTTTTTTAATAATAAATACATGTATAATTGTTATTTGTCTTATCCATGCGGCCAGTGCTTAAAAAATGTTAGTGTCTATCCCTGTTATTGTATGCAATTTAGGCAATACAAATGTTGCTTTTTCTAAAAAAGGAAACATTTGTTTGTGTATTAACTATTGCTGTTTACTATAAAGCAAAAGTATTTCTTACTTGATTAATCAATGGAATAATCAGTAGAATACTCAATTACTAAAATAATCGATAGCTGCAGCCCTAGTAACCGTGCTATATCTTTGCTAAACGTATTAAATATGCTGACACTGATATGTCATGTTTTACTGTGTATTGCATATAGTTATGGGGGTTGGATTGTTGTCTGTGTATGAAAAGGCAAACATTGTGTTTTCCATGTTTTCTTTTGGTTTCTCAGTGAGTGGTTGTGGTGTATGCATTTGTGGATGCGAGAGTGAGAGTTTGTGAGTGTATGGGTTGATTTTAGGCAGGGATATTATCGGCCCTAGCCAGTTTGCAGATTATCTGTATCTGCGTTTTATTTGCCATGGATACAGCTCTGTGTCTGTCCCTCTGCTTCGGTTTCACTCACTACTGAGTCTGACTTAATGTCCCGCCCACAACACTACCTGATTTCCTGTTACTGTGTATTATGTTAAATAAGGGTGCTCCGATCAGGATTTTTGGGGTTGATCACCGATCACCGATTGCTGGAAGACGTATCGGCCGATACCGATCACCGATCACCGATCACTTTTATGAACTGAAAATTACGCCAGCTCAAAATCTAAAAAAATGTCCTTTCAATCACTGCAGACATTTCTTCAGCACACACACACACACACACACACACACACAGACAAACACGCACACACACGCACACACACACACACACACACACACACACACACACACACACGGGGAAACAGCTGTTTGAGTGGCGCCGGAGCTGCAACCCTCCGCTCTGCCTTAGCGTTAGCTAACTTTGAAAACTCCTCATCCTCCTTTCCATGACTAACCTTCAAATGTCTGATGAGGTTGGTGGTGTCGAAATGTCTTTGGAGCTTTCCGCCTCGTGGTATTTCCTCGGCACACACGTTGCAAATCACTAATGTATTGTCTTTTTTTTTATGGCATTTTACAAAGTTTTGTGTTGGGATTTTAACTTTCCAAAATCAAATTTTGACTTAAAGACCCAGTGTGTAACGTGTTTAGTTGTTTATTATCAAAATCTGTGTTGCCCGTTCACAGACTTTTTCATGAATAGTTTCCACCGCGGGTTAGTTTGACCAGCGGGCAGCGGCCGATCAGACCGGCCCTCACAGCCTCGAAACGCTACTGGCCCACCGGAAAAAGTCCCAACTCTGCCGATTGCCACACCGCCTCTGTCCATGCACATATTCAAAATCCAAAAGTCTTCTTCTTCGCCCAGAAAAAGAAAAAAAGGATATTGAAAAGAGCAAGAGACCGGCTTTTTGAAGTGTGAAGGCTACCGTAGCTGTAATACGTACTTTGAACTGTGTGGTGCGAGAGAGTTGATCGCAATATACAATCTCAACACTTGATGGAAGAAATTCCATCACATTGGACCTATTAAAGATTTTAATGTTCACTGTAAATGCATCGGTTCCAAATGTCGGTCATCGGTTTCATGAACTACTAATAATCGGCATCGGCCTTAAAAAAACAGTATCGATCGATCCCTAATTTTAAGTGTATAGATTGTGATTTTGCTGTAATGGTGTTTTTATAAGTGAGATGTTTCATTAAAGAACATCAAAAGTCTTCCACCTCCCCTTCTTTTATGCCCCTGGCCTGATAACCACGCAAGATACAGTCACAGAACTTTACAGGTGTGTAGTTGAAATCAAAATGAAGGCTAAGATCAAAGATGGGTCAGAGCAAGGGTGCTGTATGTTGGAGGGTACACACACACACACACACACACACACACACACACACACACACACACACACACACACACACACACACACACACACACACTTTCCCCCCTTGGCCCGATTTGCCAGCACTGACTCACATCTGGTGTGATCCGATCGCAAAATGGTCTTCAGTTCCATACAGACATTGATACATCTACTAATACTTAAATATGTATGGTACTGAATCATAACACAAGTTAGACATTATGATGTTCCAGACCTGTGCTCGAGGATTTCTTCTAAGCGGACCTTGCATGTCATAATGAACCAAAGCTTTGGTTTATGGACCAGAGTTATTTGATTGGTACTTTCCCAAAGAGTTATTATGATTCAATTCAATTCACTGTCCTTGTCTCAGGTGCATTTACACCACTTTTTATTTTGGATGCATGTCGGGCAGATCTATGGGACTTGGCCAGGTGCCGCAGCAATGTGATATTCTCCCCTCTTAATTTTTCATCACTCCTTTGATTTCCTGCAGCCATCTGATAAAAGTGATGTTGTGATAGTCTTAAATGATTAATTGAGCTTGAATATGTGCTTTAAAATTTCCATTCATTATGGCGCGTCACATTTTATCTGCCGCACATTTAATCATTTTTCATATGCATATTAATGATTACAGTGGTACCTGTGTAATGGGAGTAAGTCACTTGATGTAAGTGTCTGCTTCTGTACAGTCACACGGCCCCACAGCACTGTCTGTGTGACACATATTCCCTCAGTGGAGAATGTAATGGCAAAATTATATTTTACCTAATTAACTTTGACTTTCTGTATGTACTCTTCTTATTTATTCCACAAGGAGAGTTTATCTATATTTGTCTGTAAGAGACCTTGTATTGTTCTACTAAAATATACAGGAGTCACAAAGTCTACAGCTAAAAGAACGCGGCCTCTGGGTGAACTGATAGAGGTCAGGTCAAACTTAAAAAACAAAGTTAAATTATCTTGTTCTGTGACAACTGTACATCTCCAATTGATGAACGGGCATCAGGTCCCAAATGGGGATAGGCAAATTGGGGATAGACTTTAAGGCACCTCAGCTTGTCTTTATGGTTTGCATTGTACGTCAAAGGTCAAGATAGGCTGGAGACTTTATGAAGAACCAGATGTCATTATGCATGTGTTGATGTCACTCCGCCATTCCTTATCTGTGTATATAAGCCTGTGATTTTCATGTGTACGTTGAAGACTCGTCCACACCTTGCTGCGTGCATCTTGTGAACCAGTCCTCCTATTCTGCAGAATATATACTTTAATAAACTACAAAAACCTACATTGGTTCAGTCTACGACTATT
Organism: Gymnocephalus cernua; assembly: GCA_023631565.1. NCBI lineage: Eukaryota > Metazoa > Chordata > Actinopteri > Perciformes > Percidae > Gymnocephalus > Gymnocephalus cernua. The sequence continues at coordinate 38,406,483 of CM042426.1, read as the reverse complement.
TCTTTGTATTTGTTTCATCCTCAATGATTTTAATTCTTCACTAATCTACACCTGCTGCACTCTGAAAAATTTCCATAACAAGAATGCTCGGCTTCACTGTGTGTGAGATTTAAAGGTACAGTGAGATGACTAATACTTTTCTCACCTTCTTAGCTGACTTAACTGACACTAGATGCTAACAAAAATAAAAAAAATATGATTTAGTTATAAAATAATCTTACTTGCAGGACTAAATGTCTCTTATCTCATAGCTTACCAGAACACCATGTATTATTCCTTCCGATGTTGGGTAAAAGTTGCATCATACAGTATAATGTGGGGGCGTTTTCAAACCTATAGTTCGTTTGCTCTGGTCCAAATCAGTTGATGAGTTTGTAAAGTTGGAGCGGTTTCCACTTGGTTCCGTTTCTTTTCACAGAGAAAAATCCAAGCAAACCAAAATGCGTCATTACAAACTACGCAAGCATGTTTACTCCTCTTATAGCTCGGATGTGGTGGGGTGGGAGCAAGAAAGTAAATACAGGAAGAAGGTCCTGTGTTCTGGACTAGTGCTCATTTCTTGCATCTCCATGGTCAAACCTAGCCTGGCTCCGCCCTCCTACGTACTTCCGCTCAATTTTAATTTTCCTTCAGTACGTCGTCTGGGTTTGCAGTATATTCGCAGCTTTTCTCCAGCCAATCTTTTACTGGTCCAATCACTGAACAGAGGGAGTGACTGAGAACGATGACGTTGAGGTTGTGCGATAGTTTGAGTTGTAGTTCCATAATGGTGGCGGAGAAAGATGTGAGCGAAGCCATTCGGTCCGTTGTGGCAACGCTGCAGAATATCCAGAAGTTAGAGCCCGAGCAAGAACAATCTTTGCTGAGTTTTGTTGGTGGCCATTATGTTGTGGCCCTCCTCCCCATGGGGTTCGGGAGAAGTTTGATTTTTCAGCTCACTCCGTTAGTGGTGAAGGAAGTTGGCTAAGGCGAACGCTAGCGATGCTAAGCCGACGTCACGACCAAACGTTAGCGATTGGTTATGGCAGATCCAGAGTGGCTCTGGGCAGGTCCAATAGTTTTAAACTTCAACAGAGTACCCGCCTTCAAGAAAGTTAACACTTGTCGATGGAGAGTGGCCAGACTCTCTGAACAAATGAAATGTACGAGAGTCTGGTAGGACCAGGCTAGGTCAAACCAGCTCATTTCATTCAAATAATCACACATTGTTTCGCGAGTATCTGCTCTGATCACCGAGATTTCACTCTGCTCTGTCTGTCTACAACTTTAGCGGCGGCTGGTTTGACCACGGAAATACGAGTGACGGGGAGCTTGACAGCAGTCTAGTTCTGTGAGGGAAACAGGCAAACTGCTATATTTTGCATGTTCTGCCACATCGCAGATTGCAAATCACACCTCACTATAGGAGCCGCTGAGCTCAGACTTGCGGAGTACACATAAAGTAGTAGTGGCGATTCAACCGAACTTGAGGCTGGTATGAAAGCGCTCTAAAATCAGTGAAGTTCTGCTTGGAAACGATGCCAAGAGACAGAGTAAGGTTGTACGTACGGTGTATGTGGCTGAGTTTTTCTTTTTCTTTTCTTTTGTAAGCCTAAGATTACAGTATGAGCAAAGCATTGATTTACTGTGTTGGTTCTGGTGCCACCTGCTCAATTTCAAACAGCCTCTCTCGACTTAATGTCCTGCCGCATCCTGTTTCAATTGGAAATTAGTTGACTTAACTGAGGCATAATGGCATCATAAAATGAGGACAATATTTACAAAATCAAATAAATATTACCTTGCATGAAAAGTAATGGAAACCTGCTTCCTTATTTAAAAAGAGTTGCATGGAGGCAGATATTTAGGTAGGGTACATTTCTTGTTCTACTTTTTTTTGAAAGAGGTAAGGTGATCATTATGTCCCTTTTTAATTGAAAGGTGAATATACAAGGAGAAAACTTGCTTGTCAAGCAGATGGGCCGTATTTATAACATGGATGTCCTAAATGGCAGAAACCTCTGGCAATGAAAAGAACACACAGTCCTGAACAAAAAAGAGCACAAACTCAAGGCAACGGAGATGATCTTTTTTGTAGAAAGGCAAAGAAATAGATCCATTTTCCAATGATGAAGCATTTAGGGTCCTACTCTTAGGACTCGGCATACAAGCATGTAAAAACGTTCTTAATTTAGGAAATTATATCTATCTGACTGTATGTTTAGGAAAGCTTCAGATGTGTCCTACCCTGTTAGGAGATGGTATTCAGGCAAAGACATGCACACACATTCTTTAGAAGAAGAGACATTCATGGCTTACTATATGCATTTTAGAATTTCACCCCTCATATATTTCAGCTAGGCCTAGCTAAGTCATTTACTAAAGTCATCAGTTTTAGCAAGTTAAAAAATTTCAGCAATAATTAAGTACTGTTTTGATGGGCCTTGTGCATAATGCAAAAGAGAGCACCTGTCATTACAAACTACGCAAGCATGTTTACTCCTCTTATAGCTCGGATGTGGTGGGGTGGGAGCAAGAAAGTAAATACAGGAAGAAGGTCCTGTGTTCTGGACTAGTGCTCATTTCTTGCATCTCCATGGTCAAACCTAGCCTGGCTCCGCCCTCCTACGTACTTCCGCTCAATTTTAATTTTCCTTCAGTACGTCGTCTGGGTTTGCAGTATATTCGCAGCTTTTCTCCAGCCAATCTTTTACTGGTCCAATCACTGAACAGAGGGAGTGACTGAGAACGATGACGTTGAGGTTGTGCGATAGTTTGAGTTGTAGTTCCATAATGGTGGCGGAGAAAGATGTGAGCGAAGCCATTCGGTCCGTTGTGGCAACGCTGCAGAATATCCAGAAGTTAGAGCCCGAGCAAGAACAATCTTTGCTGAGTTTTGTTGGTGGCCATTATGTTGTGGCCCTCCTCCCCATGGGGTTCGGGAGAAGTTTGATTTTTCAGCTCACTCCGTTAGTGGTGAAGGAAGTTGGCTAAGGCGAACGCTAGCGATGCTAAGCCGACGTCACGACCAAACGTTAGCGATTGGTTATGGCAGATCCAGAGTGGCTCTGGGCAGGTCCAATAGTTTTAAACTTCAACAGAGTACCCGCCTTCAAGAAAGTTAACACTTGTCGATGGAGAGTGGCCAGACTCTCTGAACAAATGAAATGTACGAGAGTCTGGTAGGACCAGGCTAGGTCAAACCAGCTCATTTCATTCAAATAATCACACATTGTTTCGCGAGTATCTGCTCTGATCACCGAGATTTCACTCTGCTCTGTCTGTCTACAACTTTAGCGGCGGCTGGTTTGACCACGGAAATACGAGTGACGGGGAGCTTGACAGCAGTCTAGTTCTGTGAGGGAAACAGGCAAACTGCTATATTTTGCATGTTCTGCCACATCGCAGATTGCAAATCACACCTCACTATAGGAGCCGCTGAGCTCAGACTTGCGGAGTACACATAAAGTAGTAGTGGCGATTCAACCGAACTTGAGGCTGGTATGAAAGCGCTCTAAAATCAGTGAAGTTCTGCTTGGAAACGATGCCAAGAGACAGAGTAAGGTTGTACGTACGGTGTATGTGGCTGAGTTTTTCTTTTTCTTTTCTTTTGTAAGCCTAAGATTACAGTATGAGCAAAGCATTGATTTACTGTGTTGGTTCTGGTGCCACCTGCTCAATTTCAAACAGCCTCTCTCGACTTAATGTCCTGCCGCATCCTGTTTCAATTGGAAATTAGTTGACTTAACTGAGGCATAATGGCATCATAAAATGAGGACAATATTTACAAAATCAAATAAATATTACCTTGCATGAAAAGTAATGGGAACCTGCTTCCTTATTTAAAAAGAGTTGCATGGAGGCAGATATTTAGGTAGGGTACATTTCTTGTTCTACTTTTTTTTGAAAGAGGTAAGGTGATCATTATGTCCCTTTTTAATTGAAAGGCGAATATACAAGGAGAAAACTTGCTTGTCAAGCAGATGGGCCGTATTTATAACATGGATGTCCTAAATGGCAGAAACCTCTGGCAATGAAAAGAACACACAGTCCTGAACAAAAAAGAGCACAAACTCAAGGCAACGGAGATGATCTTTTTTGTAGAAAGGCAAAGAAATAGATCCATTTTCCAATGATGAAGCATTTAGGGTCCTACTCTTAGGACTCGGCATACAAGCATGTAAAAACGTTCTTAATTTAGGAAATTATATCTATCTGACTGTATGTTTAGGAAAGCTTCAGATGTGTCCTACCCTGTTAGGAGATGGTATTCAGGCAAAGACATGCACACACATTCTTTAGAAGAAGAGACATTCATGGCTTACTATATGCATTTTAGAATTTCACCCCTCATATATTTCAGCTAGGCCTAGCTAAGTCATTTACTAAAGTCATCAGTTTTAGCAAGTTAAAAAATTTCAGCAATAATTAAGTACTGTTTTGATGGGCCTTGTGCATAATGCAAAAGAGAGCACCTGGAGATACTCTCTCACCATTTCAAACTATAATGGGAAACTATCTTAGATTAGACTGGGCAAACCCCGGCCACTCTGCCGGCGATTTGATTTCGCCCTGCAGCTCAGGGCGGAAACCTGTACGTTTATCTCTCCTGCTTCCGTTCACAATTTTGCGGGAACCAATCACAAACTGGCTTATCCACCTTGCGCACTAGAAGCGACCAAGCAGCTTCTTGTTTACATTCAACAAGCCGGCCCCCGAAGCGCAGCAACCTGTTGATGCCGCTATCGCTGCTACGTCACCCGGATCGTTGGTCTGATTGGTTGAAGGACTATCCAATTGCGTACAGAATCATTTGAACTATCTTGTGCAGAGAAAATACAGAGCAGACTCCCCAGACTAATGTTCAATCTTAAAAGATTGAGCTTGGTCTGGTGATAGCCAGACTAATCTTAGATATCAAATATAGCTTAAATTTATCCTATGAAAAAATTAATGATTTTTCTAAGTACACACTTCGAGACCTTTTCTTGCAGTCATGAAGATCTCAGAACACAGTTCTTTTTTAAACTGGAGCGTCTTGTCATGTCTGACTGTGATTCACTTAGAATTTTTCTTATTTCTAGAGGAGCGCAGACAAAATTAATTGATGGTGACATGAAAAACGCAAGGTGGGAATAGAGGGCGGCAGGGTCGTGGCGGGGGGTGGGATAGAGGGGATGAATGCCCACGTATTTAGCCTGAGTCGGAACCACCCCCCAATCCCCCAGCCAGAAGGAGAAGAATTTTCTCTGTGGGACATCAATCCCATTTCTTCAAGCCTCCTACTGCGCACAGGTCAATTATATCTTTATTACAGTAAAATGTGGATCATTTTCCTGCAGAATGTAGGCGCAGGAAGACTGATGATCAGGGAAGGTTGCAGAATCTCTCATTTCCAGGGTATGTGCTGCTTATACAGTAGGCATGTTGCGAACCGGGAGTTCACGGTCATAAACAAAGGCAGGATTTCACTGATCTAATCGTGACCTACTCTGAAACCCAGCCATAACCTTAAACCACATTAGTGTGGATTCGGCTTGACACTTTGAGGCATCAGCAGCTTTGCCTGAGTGTGGGGGGGGAGGTGTTGTTTTTTGTTGGCATCCCACACCATAGGATTGATGCCAGAGCTCAAAAGCTAAAGGTTTCTGGGTGGGCCTTTTTATTCATTTCACGCAATATTTAAAGATCAAGGGTTGGGAAAACAATATGGAAATCGCTGTTTGCAAAAAAGCCTTCGCCCAGTTTTATTTCACTGCTGAAATGTGACCCCTAAATTAGCCAACTATGGGAAATCCAGTGTATTCAGCGTTTTGTATTCTTCAAGCTGTAAGCACGTGCAGCATTCCCACAGTCCTGGAAATCCTGGGAAAGTTGAGGAATTCCAAAATGTCATTACAGCTCTGGGAAAAACAAACATGGGAAAGGTCATAACAATGTGGACAAAATCATTTTCCTTTTTTTCAGCTGTAGAAAGCGTTTAATGTCAAGCTTGTCTGTTGGTAGATTTAATTAGTCTTGAAGGAATAACAACCCGTAAACATGTTTCTGTTTACAAAATGAGGTAACAAAGCCTCAAACATTGAGATCAGCATGGTGAAAACAAATATTGGTAATGAGAATGACTCTACAGGTCAGGTAGTGCTTATGAAAAAGTCAATTATGTTCAATAGCCCCTCTGTACAAGTTTTGGTTTCCACCAGTGGCCTTATTGGACTGGCAGGTCATAGAACTCCAAACCTCCTGATTCCTGTTTAGGGTTGAGAGCAGCCCCTCCGAGGGACAGCGCTCAGCCTTTCCGCCAATTTTGTCCATGGTCCAAAATCCCCCTGCAACCCAAAAAGTATTTCCGCCATAGGCCACCATTGTAAAAGAGACGTCTGTAAAACTGCTGTCAGGACACCTCCAACTGCAAGCAACGTCGGTTATGACTCCTTCTATTCAGATTTTTTTTTGTGATAAACATTTTTTTATTTATTTTTAACAAAACTAGTGCTGTCAAACGATTAAAATATTTAATCGCGATTAATCGCATTAATGCCATAGTTAACTCACGATTAATCGCAATTAATCGCACATTTTTATCTATTCTAAATGTCCCTTGATTTCTTTTTGTCCCATTATATTATTTTTAATTGTAATGCTCTTATCAACATGGAAAAGTGGATCAGCTTGCTTTGTGCAAATGTTTTTTATATTGAAAACAACATTGGCATATACGTAGTGTTCACACAATGTAACACTGTTACCTCGATTTTCCATTGCAGATAGTACTGCCTCATGCCTGAGGCGAGCGTGGCTGGTAGTCCTTCTCCATAACCAACGTAAAATCAAGGAGAGGGTTAACTTTTCCTGCTCCAGGTTTCCCACCGTGGTCAGAAAGAACAGAGGAGACACTTTGTTTCTCTCTCTGTGACTTTAGAGTCGCTACTCGCTCCGAAGCTAATCGCCGTGACGAGCCTACAGTAGCTACACGGCTCGCAAGCCCAAACAAGTGTGTGCGGCCGGCCATGCCAAGACCCCCCCTTCAATCACTACTATTGGCCAGGCGTCCAAGGTAACGTATTCCCATTTGTTCAGGTCCTATCCCCTGACCAATCCACTATCCTAACCTGAACCACTCGAGGTGAAATGCCTAACCCCAACCAATCGAGCTGCTTCGTAGGGCGGGACATGGCGTGGTCATAGTGGGATTCGTAATTTTGCCGGCTAGATCCGAAAGAATGTTAATCGTGCGATAAAAAAATTGTCGGCGTTCAAATGGGTTTGCGTTAACGCAGTTAATAACGTGTTAAACTGACAGCACTAAACAAGACATAAAAAACCTACAACTTGCAACATGAACATATTCCCCGCCCAGACAAAAATCAAGAAAAGATGACACCAACAATATATGTAAGACCATACAACAACAATAATAACAAAATAGACAATAAACTATAGACTAAATAAACATAACACCATAAACCCATCATACCCTAACCCCCCAGCACAAAGCTTCCTAGGAGCCCTCCAGACCGCTCAGGTACCTTTCCCATTTTTCCGTGTAGATAACCAGTGTTATATTCAGAATTTTGAATCCATGGACTTTTGATACTTGAAAAACTTCCCCTTAGCTGAGAAAGCGATTTTTAAAAACCTGTGACGTTACCACAGTGTACAGTCTATAGGCCGAGCGGGAACTTGCGGGCGGGGCCAGAGGGAGAAACACTACTGCGCATATTCAGTGGGTCGCATATTATGGAAGTAAACCCGGAAGCTACATACATGCTCCAGGCGAGCATCTCCATTGAACTGAATGGGCACCATTTTGTAATCTTGTATCCAGGTCAATATAATGCATCCATGGCTGAGAGGGGTGAAGCCTCTCCCAGCATGCATTGGGCAGGAGGCCGGGTAAACCCCGGACATTATTGTGCGTCACATCTCCTGTATAGAAATAGAAAAAGATACATTTGGGTTTAACAAGAAGTCTCGCTACGTTTTGGAGGTAGTAACCATCATAAACGCAGCACTCCAGAGGCACCATTCTCACAGTAGTGTGCGTGCGTGCGTGCGTGCGTGCGTGTGCGTGTGTGTGTGTGCGTGCAAGCCTTTCAAAAGTGTGACTCCTACAATACACCATGAATGTGTTGTCTTTATTTACAAGTTTGTTACATTAATCTGAGCCGGTGACCCACAATTCCGTGTTTTCCTCGATGCTGCCTCCTTGTCCTTGTTATGCCAGATGCCTCACGCACTACAGATGTTTACCGAGCACATGCGTCAGCCTCCCCACGGCGAATGAGCCGCTGCGAGGATAGATGGAAGACAAGGGGGGGAGAAACCCCCCCCTCCCCCCCCCCCCCACACACACACACACACACACACTTCCCGCGCAAGGTTAATCTCGTCCTCAGCCGCAACTAGCATGTCACCCTAATGAAGCCCCAACAGACGAACACTTAATAAGAGTTAAGAGTAAATTAACCTTGAAGACTTTGGCGCGCATCTCTCCTTTTTTTTTTCTCCGTACACTTTATGCATCCATTTCCCACGATCAAGGACAAGTGTTCATTTAGCCGGAGGAGGTCAGAACAAAAACATTCCCTTGACGGTTGCAAATTTCTCTCTGACATCTCTGTTCAAGACATAGCAGCGAGGAGAGAGGATGAGCCTCCGTTTCCCTCTTTTAATGTTGTCTGAGGCAGATAAAAAAGCTACACCCCCCCCAACCCACTCACTTTTTTCTTCTGCTTATCACTGCTGATCAATGCTCTTAATGGCGGTAATCAATCAAGAAAATGAAAGATTTACTCTCCGATATTAATTTTGCTCTGCATCGATTGAGGAGCGAAGAGTATTACTGCCATTAATGCCTCTTGAGGTGCTGTATTGAGTCGCTCGCCTCCTAAAAACAAGTCATTCATCTTTCATTTCAGCAGCTTTATTACACCTTTTAAACATAATTAGAAACAGATAACAGTCACCCGAGGTGATATTTACTAAACTCTTTGATTGTCTTGTTTTGTTTTTGTGTGCGTTTGAACATTATTATGTTAAAATCAGATCTCGATTCCCGTGTGTAAAATGTTCTGCTACGCTGAATTTCTTCATCTGTCTAAAATCCCTTTTTGACTCTATTGTGTAGAGACAAACTCGACTGCTTGATCTCCATCATGTCAGCTTTCCACAAACTAAAGGGGATAAAACAAATCCTTGTTTTTAGCTCGATGGCCATGATTTAGAAATCTGGTTCTAAACCTGCAAACCTCTACTTGTATTTGCTTTACAAACTTGCATCTTCTTTTGCATCCTTATTATCCTAAATTATTTATCAAATAATTTCCAATTCTGAATGTTTGATTGTCTTTGTCTTTGTAATCTGACTCGATGACATTGAAAATGAGGGTCGCCCCTCAATGATCTCTGGAGGATAAATAAAGGTTGAATGAATGAATGAAAATGATATAGGGTTTAGAGGGTTTAAGAGGTACAATGTACTCGCTCTGTTTTTCCCTCCTCCTTGCTGACTCGAGGTGTAGTGATGACAACCGGCGCTAATGATACGCCACTCAGTGAACCACCAGGGGCACACAACATGCCAAACTGACGAAAGGATTTATGCCACGAGCCAATTCTACCTGCGATAGGGTGTCATATTATGGCATCAGCTGATCAAAGGCTGATGGGAAACTTGAAAGCTCTGCACTGCTTTTTTTATTTTATTTTTTTCAGTTTGAGTGCCGTTCTAATCAGTGTTTATGGCCACATGACACGGAAACCAGAATCAGAATCAGAATCACAAAACAGCTTACTGCCAAGTAAGTACTTGCAAGAAATGTTCCATGCTGGTTGGTGCATACATAAACACAAATATTGAACATGATTATATCCATGAAACAAACAATACATACAGAAACAAATATATACAAAATAATTGTTTAACATAAGAGAAGAAAAAAAGAGGCTGAATGGATTGAGTACAGAATGTGCAAAAAATCCTGCATCAAACAGGAGAAATGGTTTGTTTTATAACCATATCTTTGATTAGGGGTTTACAATATCTATAGTCTGCCTTCATTCAGAAATTGAACTGTGTGTTGTTGTTCACATCAGAAATGTGCAGATAATGAGCCCAGTTATGGTCATTTTCTTGTTATCTCTGCACGTATAGAGTGCCTTTTTCCACCCTGTTATTATTCACTAGTATAACACAGCATAATGCTTTTAAGCCAGGTTGCCGGAGCGTCTTCTTTATCCCCTTCTTTCCTTTCTTTTGTCAGTAGTGTACATACTCCTCAGCCAGAGTGAGAAAAGTGGAGCAGGTTTTTGTTGATGACTTAAGGGATGGAAAGCACACTGGGGCTTCTAATGCACCTAGTATTTAAATAATCCCCGGGTCTCCTCCATCCTTTTGATGCCTTTGTTCACTTTGAAAAGTTATCACCATACAGCCTGTACTGTTGGCTGAGAGAGAGAGAGAGAGAGAGAGAGAGAGAGACGCACCACCCTACCTTTTTCTTCTGCATCTGGTTCCCAGAGCGTGAAAGAACATCTGAATACACATTCGAAATCTTATCTCACTCCAGCTGTACTGCTGAATTCTTCCTTTTCCAGACACTCTGGAAAGCAAAGGCAAAAGAGGGAACCCAGAAATAATCAGCCATGCTTATCTTTCTGCAGTACTGAGGGGAGCTATAATGAGACTCACTCATCCATAGTGGCGAGCTTAATAATTCATTGTGGTAGCTTTGCAGGTGAACCCTATCACATTACAATTTAAAAGCTCTAAAGCTAGTATTGCTGAAGGGGAGAGCAACTAGGATAAACGCTAGGCTGAAAAGCCCTTCGTGCATACAGGTATGGAGACACACACACACACACACACTCTCACACACACACACACACACATACACTTAATGAGCTCCAATTTTCTCTAAATAGACTTGTATTGCAGTGTGCAGGCACAAGCATACGAACACTATAAGTGACAAGCAAGTGCTACTTAAAAGTGGTAAACACAAATAGCGTTTATTGTGAAGTGGCCCTCCTTTTTCTTCTTAATTTGAGAAGCGCTCATCATATTAACAAGCATAAATCACTCCTCCCCTGGGAACAAAAGTTAACATTCTGTAGGCGGTGAAGCTGAAAGAGAAAAAGACATAAAACAAACAATTTTTACTTATTTTTATCTGAAGGGCAAAAAGAGTTACTGTCCAGACCTGTTTTTATAATGCCACCCATCTACCCCATCTCACCCCTCCCCTTCCCTACCCGCTGGCAAGGTGCCATAAAAATTCTTGCAAGGAAGGGGGGAACATTAGTTTTTCTGCGCTTCGACACCCTTGTTTTCATGCGGACCTTTGCTCTGATTAAAGATCTAGAACAGGCTGCTGGCATTTTTTTTTATTCCCTCCTAAAAGTCATTTTCTCGCAGGGAACCTTCAGACATTCGACAAAGATGGGGTCGGCTCTGTCAGTGACCTCTGGCACCGACTGTCTGCGGAGCGCATCCCAGATGGGTTGGACCGTGGCCCGCACGTCTTCCAGCTACCTCTCTCTCTCTCTCTCTTTCTGTGTCTCTCCCCCCATCCTCCTCCCTCCCTCCCTCCCTCCCTGTAGGACAGACCAGAGAGCCCGGGTCGCTTGGCACAAACACTGCATACTGGAGTGACCTTGCAGGGCTCCCTAATGGAGAACTTGGCTTTGTTCCACAGTTCCTCAGCCAGCAGACATGCACCCCAGCCCACCTCACCGCCACCACCTCCTCTTGGTCTATAGATCCAGGGGCTATACTCACCTCTAACCCATCCCCACCCGAGAGCTGGAACGCATCACATCGCTGACATTAATTGTCACCAGTGACGGCGGCTGACAAAAGCTTCCTCCTCGTTTTGACTGCGGGGATACTGTCGAGTCACATGGGAATTCACTTTGCTCCAGGAAGCTATACAATAACAAGACAGCAACAAGCACTCTTGTGTGTGCAATGCATTCATGTGTGTTCTCAACGTGACATGTTTGCACATGCAATGATGAGAAAATCTCAAAACATGTTGGAATCACGTTAGCCCACTGCAACCCTTCAGGAAATAAGTGTGATGACATCAACCGATAAGTAGATAATTCACATCTGAGGGTATTATCTCGGGATAAAACAGTGCTTAAGTCATCTTAGATGATGCGCTGCTGCAACACACTCCCTACAGCCAACCAACAATAATCAAATGATGTATCTTTTGTGCAGATGGATTCCCAAAGCCAGTATCTATAATGTGGTTCACAATTTTGTGAATGAATATGAATATTTAATAACCTAGTTAATAGAAATGCACATGGTTGCACATTCCTACTATAACATACAGTATTGCTTACACATGAAGCACATGAAACACACCAAGTGCTAATTCAAGGAATTCAAATCTTTTACTCCAGTGGTGCTGTCTTATAACGGCATATTATGTTATAAAATGAGGATTTTGTTTTTTTATAATAAATATGTGAATGTAGTGTACATCCTGTACTTGTCACATGTTGAAATTCACACTACATTAACAGTATGAGATAGGGCATGCCTTGGCGAAAGACTTTGCTAGTTAAATGATGTATTTCATTTGTTAACAATGCAATAAATCATTGGATTGTTGATTGCTGATTGATTGTTGCCAACCAATCAGAAACTAGCACTTTGAGACTGAAAATCCTGACTGACTATTGACATGACATGGCATGACATGCTATTTTGAAGGGGGTGACCGCCGACCGTGATCAACCCAAACATCTCATCTTTCGGGAATACAATGAGATTGATTCTGCCACCACTACAGTGACGGAGGTGATAGAGAGCCCAACACATAAATCAGCCGCCAAATTTATAGAAGGAGATTTCCAATGAGATGTCTCGCTAAAAGACAGCCCCAGCGTCAGCCAGAAATTCAAATGTCTACATGCTATGACCTTGTTCCACATATATAAAAAGGTTTTTCCAAACCCTTAGCTCAGAAATGAAATCTCATATCTCATCTGAGATCCTTCACACCAAAGTCATCCTCCCATTTTGCTTTAACACCGTCCAAGGACGGTGAGGCAACAGACTGGAACATCATCATAAATCTGAGATATAAAGATGTTGTCAGGATCTACATGAATACATCCCTCCAGCCAGTGTTTTAACAAAGTTTTAATTTGAGGGTCAATTCCCTAACCATCTGGGTAAAAGACGTGGCCATTTTATCTTTGAACAAGTCCACTACTCTGCTGTGACCTTTTCTGGACCACAGCTGAAATGCTGTGTCTATCATTGGAGGTGTAAATAATGGAATATTTATGAATGGCAAAGTTTAGAATGGTTGTTTTAGTCCAAAATGGGTTTCCTGCAGTCTTCAAGTCAATAGGTAATGCACAGACTAATACTGATGAATTTTCAGAGCTATCCTGACCGGTGCCCACACTGGTTTCAGTGGATCAGTGCAAATCAAATGCTAACGCCAGACAACCTTCTTCTTCTACACTCGCATTTGTAGTTTATAGAAAATCAAAAAATAAAATTTCAATCAAGACCTTGGAACACGTGAAAGGGCCCAGCCTGAGGATCTCAACCTGCACTCCGGCTTGCACAGGACTTCAAGGATTTTGATATAGCCAAGGGACATAGCCAGCTGAGCCATGAAAGTAGAATCTTAAAAAATCAATTCTGAAACTCCCAGGTAGCTGCAGCAAAGATCATTTCTCCTTTAAGCGTTGCTGTACCATTTTGGAGGAGTTGTAAGGGGGGAAGAACACTTTTTGGAAACTGCAGAGAGGAACAGTGAGTCACAGTAATCCAAATGAAAAAAATGGAGAGAAGAAAAACTGGAGGACTTTCTCCACGTGTCCCTGGGATAAAAAGGCTTCAGTTTACATGCATTTTTACAGGTAGGTGGTTCGCTTGAATGTGCAGGTCAGCCAGGAAGATAAGACAGCTATTGCCTACTGTCACAGTGGATCAGTTGGGATAACACTACTGCGATGTGAATAAGAAAAGGTAAATAAGCCAAGTCATTGACATTTGATGTAGTAGCACTTTTTATGTGATTTGAAGGTGGCTTGGTGGGGGAAAGAGAGATGCAGGGTTTCATCTTTCCCTAGAGAATCTGTACAATCTAAGAGCAATTTTACAGGCATGGAAAAAAGTAGGAGTTGAGAAATGGTGCGTCCTTCCAAAGAAAATTCTTCTGCCAGCAAAAAGAAATTGTGATAATGTCCAATGTCCCCACATCAACTGTCAGCTGAATTTTGTTCAGTTGGAAGCTAAAGTTAAAATGGCAGGAGCTGCTCTTGGTTATTTTTTGAACGTTCAGAATGTCTCACACCTTAGACCCTTAGAATGAAAATCTGCTGCCAGACGTAGCAGATTAATGAAGACAGTTACATGAAGCTGCACTTGTCAAATGAAGTATAATCACCGCTAAACTTTTTAGAAATACCCAGAAATATATATTTCAATCAATGGCAAAAGGTTGCATGTCAAAATGCCATTAACATTAGTTCAGTTTAAAACGAATTTGCTTTCTACAGATGATTCCTGGATATTAGCATATATTATTATAATATATAATAAAATATGGACGTAGTATCTGTGACATCACCCATAGGTAGGTGGCTCCCCGTGGCTCTGGCCATTGCCATCTTGGCAGTGCCTGACATCTCCTAACTTCCTGCTAATCCAAATATGGGCATAGAGCTTGTTCGAGATGAGTCAGGCTTGCGCAGAATCGACCATCACAGATCACCGCCTAATGCATGCCGGTTAGATTTGTGTCCGACTTGATCCCGACTTGCTCTGACGTCATGGACACGTGGGCAACGATAACCTCACGAGATCAAGGCGGCCGCAGGTTTGAGAGGCAGGTGGCACAGTTGCTTTCCACCGACTGCAAGACCCAGGCGTTTCCCAGGGGCATGCCCTCAGCTGATCTAACAGCTGATTGGTTCAGAATTGACTCAACATGATGAGGTTTTATACACACTTTTTATCGTTTTTGAATTTGAATTGCTATTTGTCTGTTTTTAAGGCTTATTCTGTACACAACACATTTGTTGTGTGGCTGAGAGTGATGTTTAGAAGTCGGAGAGACTAAATCCATTCAGATTATGGATCATCGACAGTCTTTTGTTAACATCAGCAACAGATTGCATGTAGAGCATTTTAACAGGTCTGTCATAATAAAAACTGGAGACTGTGTACCAGCTGAAATATGGGTCTGACAACATTTTATCCAATAGGAATCGGACCTAGTGGCTGCTCCACTTTACAGGCGAGGCACAGATCATCTCGAACGAGCCTTATGCTCAAAGTGACACACTCTTAAAGGAACACGCCGACTTATTGGGACTTTAGCTTATTCACCGTAACCCCAACAGTTAGACAAGTCGATACATACCCTTCTCATCTCCGTGCGTGTCATAACTCTGTCTGACGGTTCCACCATTAGCTTAGCCTAGCACAGATCCTGGAGGTAACTGGTTCCAAGTAGCCTACTGCTCCGAATAAGTGACAAAATAACGCCAACATGTTCCTATTTATATGTTGTGAGTTGTATAGTCACAGCGTGTACAAATACATCATATGTCACATGAGACACAGCCATCTTCTAACCGTATATAAACTGGGAACTACACTCTCAGAAAGGCGAAGCACTGCTACTTCTGCTACTTGGGCGGAGTGATATGCTTGCAGCACCTGAGAAGCCGAGAGCAGAATAGCAATGCTTTGCCTTTCTGAGAATATAGTTCCCAGTTTATATACGGTTAGAAGATGTCTGTGTCTCATGTGACATTATTTGTACATTCTGTGACTATACAAACATGTAAATAGGAACATGTTGGCGCTATTTTGTCATTTATTCGGAGCAGTAGGCTAGTTGGAACCAGTTACCTCCAGGATCTGTGCTAGGCTAAGCTAGCGGTGGGGCCGTCAGACAGAGTTACAACACGCACGGAGATGAGAAGGGTATGTATCGACTTATCTAACTCTGGGGGATACGGTGAATAGGCTAAAGTCCCAATAAGTCGGCGTGTTCCTTTAATTATGGATACCTTTAAGCCTATATTATAAGCCTAATATAATAATTTGTGAGTGAGTCTCATTATAGTTCCCTTCATTTAAGCCAGGCTGTAAACATTATTAATTCTGCTGTAAATTTGGGCATTTGAACATGGGATTCTATGGGGATTGACTCCCTTTTGGAGCCAGCCTCAAGTGGCCACTCGATTAACTGCAGTTTTTGGCACTTTCGCGTTGGCTTAATTTTTCAGCACTGAAGGTTTGCCGCTTGGATAGTCGTCAGTTTCATTGTGAAAAATGTTAACACATTACCCATATGTACTCAGATTCAAGGCTGACATGCATGTTTGTGAGTAACAGTGTCGGTTTGGGATTTTAGGAATCACCTTACTGTGCATTGATTTCTATAGAAAGCACATGACGAGTGGGAGCTACAGTATGCGCCTGGCTTTGTGTATTCTTGGTGTTTAAGCGGTAGTGAAGTGTTAAGGGTCTACTAGTCTTCAAGACCTCTACAGTGCTGTATCCGTGCTAGAGAAAGATCTTGAAGAACACATTATCATTCTGCTATAGGGAACAAATTCTCTTCCTTATTTTAATTTCATTTAATCAGCCCATTGAAGCCCTGGATGCACTGGCTGTATCCTTGCATTATAGATAGCGGAGATACTGGAAGGGGAGGAGAATGCCGGCTGAAATAGTTGGCCAATGACAGGCTTATAGTCGCAGTTTACATCCAGTGAGTCAGACTACCGTCTACACATGCAGCTGATGTTAAATTGCAGATGTACAGTGGATTACAAATGTTCCCATAGTGATCATTCACCTGATGTGGCTGATTTAACCTCTTTTTAAATATGTGCATAGTAAGTGACATTAATGACCCTGCCAGTAATTACTTTTGAGAGCCACGTCTTTCAACTCAAGCTTCATAGACATTTTTCATACAGAACTTTTAAGGACAGCAGAGAGGAAAAAGAGAAAAGAAAGTTGTATTAACTTAATCCTGCAGCTTGCAAAGATTTATAACATTAAGCACTGACTGTGTGTGTCCGTGCGTGCGTGCGTGCGTGCGTGCGTGCGTGCGTGCGTGCGTGCGTGCGTGCGTGCGTGCGTGTCTGTGCGCGATGTGAGTTGAGTGCTTCGCGCCGCCCATGACATGACATGCCAATAAACCAGAGCACGTTTTTGGTCTCATAGTCACTGTCTCTTAGTCAAAGATACTTCCTAGGAGAGTAATTTATTAATCTCAGTTGTGTCTGCCGCTCTGGGTCAATGGAAATATCCGGAACATGCCAAATTGAATTCTCTCTGGGCACCCTGAGATGAAATTTGCAACAGCTGCAATACAGTAAACCATAATTTAGCTTTCATTGTTTTAGTGTGGCAGTGTGTAGCATGTAGCAGTTTATACACTAGATGCTGTTTGACAGTTGGTGGTCAGTCTTGGCAGAAACATTTTTTTGTTATGTCTTTGCCAACTCAGTTAGCAGGATGTTATATCTAACAGCCTATAGAGAAGAAAGCTGGAGGAAAGACATGCTGCACATGTCATTTTGAACACCAGTTTAACTTGTTCTGTATGCTTTCCAATACTGCCATGTCGTCAGCTGTGCTCAAACAGAACCACCAACATCATGAGACTAGTTATTGATCCATGCAAATGCTTAAATATTCTTTTTTTTAAATAAATAGACTCATCCAAATGACTTCAGCTTGTACATCATTGCACAATGCCAATTGTTCAGCCAGCTGCCCATTGTGCAATCTCAACAGAGGCTGGCATTAGTGTGTGTTTGTTTCTGGGCAGGTTTTCACACATCAAAGCAAGTAGCTGGGCCTACTGTTTGGTTCCAGCTGAGAGGAAACAACAATTAAATACCCTTTCCACAAAGTGTCAGTGGATAAAGTCAAATTAAGTCAATGGTCAAAGAACTGTGTTTCAGCAGACTACTGCTGTGGATTTCTTAATAGAAAGCTCACTAAGGGTGCTTTCACACCTACCTCGTTTGGTCTGGAAAAACAGTACTGGAACAAACACAGCTGTGTGTATTCTACAACATGGGAGATCCTGTTACTTTTGTGTACATTTTTGTTGCTGCTGGTTTTTAATCAAAAGCCAGATGAAAGACTTTGCTCTAATAATGCAAGAGGAGCACTCACTCAAAATGTTTATCTTCCATTTTCAATGTAAATAACACACAATGAACAAATATAAGTTTAGTGACAATTTAAAAAACTGGCAACCTAAATTAATAAGTATTTACTTTGATATAGAGTAGAACATTCTGCATTTAGAATTGGTCAAATCAATTTGCCCTTACAAAAACATGCTGGCATAAATGTCTACAGGTGTACTGTAGAGTTTCATAATTTTAGAATTGCCATATTTTAGACCCGTAATCAAGGAATCCTTGACAATGATCTAATTGCACATTTCTTCAAATGTAATCTGGTCTGATTGTAATTACTTGTTTTGTTGTAATCTGATTAGTAATCCCAATGGCATGTAATCCATTACTACCCAACCCATCATCATGTCAACTTTAAAAGGTGATAGTTTGCCAATCTTATCAACAGCTTGTTTGTTGCGTCCAATCAATTAAAGCCCCAGTGTGTAAGAATTACTCCCATCTAGTGTTGAGATCATATATCGCAATCAACTGTCTCTCGCCACGCAGTTGAAAGTACGTATTGTAGCTACGGTAGCCACCATGCTTCAAAAAGCGAAAGTGTACAAAAGGCCGTCTTGTTGGAGTGCATGTTGGACAGTGGGGTGGACGCACGCTTCACACCACGAGCGGGCACTTGCGCCACCTGACAGAAAGGAGAAAGAGAAAAAAAAAGAGACTGCAGCGGTCCGGAGGATAATTAACTAGTTGGGATTTGGTGTGTGCGTCCAAAGCAGCTCCAATGTTCACTCTTTTTTCTGATGACGCTGGTCTCTTGCTCTTTTCAATATCAATTGTCTTATTCTGGGCGAAGAAGAAGACTCCTGTTCCTGAAATTTGGATTTTGAATACGTGTGGTCCTCCGTATTTCCTTCTTCAAACTTGCCGAGGCCGGGAAGCTACGATACCCGTTAGCAGCAGCTGTGAGTTGAAAACGCGAAAGGCGGAGCAGTATGTCCTGTATGTCCCTTATCGGCTAACGTATTTCAAGATGACGCATGTTCTCTTAATACATCCATGCTATGGAGCGTCGACCCCAGTTCATGTAAGCGCGATGTAAAATTTCAAGCCAATAGGAATACTTGAAATTGATGGTGGTGGTCAATATTCATAAAAAAGGACAGGTTTGTGAAGGGCAATACAGATTTTGATAATAAACAACTACAAATGTTACACACTGGGGCTTTAAATATTTAAAAAGAATATATTTTTCATTGTGTGCAGAGAAATGTTAGTTAGAATATGGACTGCGACAGTGTTTTTCAGTCTACTAGAATCATTAGTCTGACTGATTCCTTCCCCTCTGACAGACAGTCAACCATGACAAGCCGTTTGCCTGCAGTCCTGCCAATTCCAATCAGTGCTGGTCAATGAAAACCGAACACAACACACAACTACGGGAACAGAAACCAAAACATACAGAAGCTTCTGTTGACTGCTCCTCATAAAGATGACTTTGCCATGAGGGGGATTTTTGGTTGAAAGTGAAACTTTATAAGATCAATAATGTCAGGGACTGTCAATAATGACTTGCTTACATGTATTGATATGCTGACAACCCAAAGAATGGCTTGTTTGTCCAGAGGCTTACTGCAAATCAATATACGGTACGTGTCTAAGTTCAGTGGCGTTCTGTTCACTGGACATCACAGGACTTAATGATGTGTTGCACGGCTATATACCTAAATGTATTTCCCCTCTGGTATTAGCGGTTAGGGATGTGACCATGGTTAGACCTCGGCATACTTGTAGCACCTAGGACAGATTAATTTACAGCCGGCAGATTAAATCAATCAATCCAACATAAACCCACTCTGGGATCCAGATCATTTCTGAAATAAGTACAAAACCCCTAACCTGAAAGTGGTTACATAATCTATACCCTGAGACCCCTACTTTAACTTAGCAGTGTAGCGAGTTTTCCTGAACAAAATATTTAATGAAATACTGATCAGGGCATATGTTTCCACCTTAATTGTCAAGAGCTTTTTCTAGAGCATTTTCGAAGAGTATTTCATAAGGCTGAGTGTCCATACAGCGTTTTCTTTTTCTGAGCACCAATAGTTCTCAATGAGAAGGGAACGTTTGCGGCCATATGATGCCTAGACAAAAAGCGCTGCCCCACAGTATCTTTGTTTTAAATGATTATAGAGCGCTTCGCCCTGAGCGCTTCTAGTTGAAAATCTCTGAACTTTCAGAGAAGCGCTGGTGTCGTCAAAGCTCATTTGTGGGAGATAGCGTTAAGTTAGCTACCTAGCTATTGTTAATGGCGTTGACAGAGTCAAATCCACGAGCAGTGCTTCAAAGCACTGGGATGAAGCCCTCCCTTGTGCCCAGCTAGCACATTCTTCCAGAGAAGAATTTGTCCGTCGCCATCTTGGTTTCTTGAAACCGGGCATGACGATTTTTGGACGAGAGGGTGGAAGGGAGGAAGACTCATCCAAGGCAGTGTCGTTTATGGTTGCAATGGCGCTGTGCTATGCTAAACACTAAAGTTGCAGATTTTCAAACGGCTGCAGCAAGTTTATTTATTGTTTATTTTAAAATAAATAGGACCATAATTTACAACATGAACATCATGCTTTATTGCAGAAGATTTGAAACTAGTGATACTAAGGTGATAAATCAAGGGAGAAGTAGGGTCTTTTTCCCCATAGACTTCAATGTAATCAAACTTCTTTTTACAACCAGCGGAGTGGCCCCCTAGGGAATTAGATAGAATTCAGGTTTGAGGCACATCCGCATTGGCTTAACTTTTCAGACCTGGACGTTCTGTCCATATTTTGTTATAGCCTATGAGCTAAACACGTTATTTTGTCCGACATTAAAAGCCTGTAACATTTTCTGTGCCCCACGGGCCCCTAATGCAAAAAAGCAACTGAAGGTAACTAAATTAAACAAATGTTCCAGAGCTTCTTAAGACACTCTGGTTTTGGACAGCTTGTTGTACCATTTTCGTACTATTTGGCCAGTAAAAACTTGGGCTATGTTCCAGTGAATCCTGTCCTCCAATCACGATTGAGATTGACAGGCCACTGAGTTCAGTAGGTCCAACACGCAACTGAACAGTTGACCGACAAAACTAAATGACATTTCAGTTCATTATAATAGGCTGACACTATTTTTCTATTCAGATTCATATTCAGATGTAGCTGTGGTAAAGCTTTTCAGTTTTTACATTTAATGTTATTTTATCAAAAAGACTTGGTGGAGATAAATTATCAGTACTTTAATTGTGGTTTTGGATTTGACAAAATGTAGGCTATATTATTAAAACATAAAATTGTATTTTGATTGGGTGGGTTGGAGGTTTTCATTGGGCGTCTGTCAAACCTGGCAAAATTGGTAGGAGGCACTCGTTTCTAAGAGCCGTTTTGCTTTTGGGAAATGTGACCTGCAACTTTATATCTCCTACAAAATTCATATTTCCAAGATATATCAAGTATGTGTTGGCTGTCAATTTATTCTGACAGAGCAATTCATAAAACTGCCCTTCTAGTAAACCTGATGTATAAGGCAACCTCTTGCTATGTGTTGAAATGTGAGGAAAAACTGCATATAATATGATTTCCCAGACAGTTGACATGTTTAAGATGATGTAAATATTGCAAAAGGAAGTTATGTGCCCGGCAATCTCATTTCTGCAAGAGAAAAATCAATGCAATGTCAGCGTGGATAGCAGAGATGCATTTTAATGTCAGTTGTGAATGAAATCAGACTAAATCATATATAGACTGGGTGTGGTGCATGTAAATGTCTCATGTAAACGGTGACATTGATTTGGATTTTCTAATATTATTCAGCAGGTCACAATATCAGTGCAAGCCTGATTTAATTTGTGACCAAATGCCATCAGTCACTATCCTTATGCATTTCATTCTTTTCAGATACCCCAGGTAGATTTGGATCTTGATCTAAACACATGCTAGGATTAGCTGCGAGTGTCACGGACAGATATTATTACCTGCCACATGATTGTTCCCCTAGGTTCGTAGGGAGCTTTGCCAGACTTAATTGTAAAACTACGAACTTCCATGTGAGAAGTGCCAACACCATATCATTTTAAAAACTCATTTACCGTGATGGTAGAAATGCTTCTTTTTTTAAGCAATGGAACAAAGGAAAGGAAAGGAACGGAGAGGATGAAAGAAAGGAGGAAGAGAGGGAGAGAATAAAAAAGGAAGTGGCTCTCCACGGATGGTTTGTCATCTGAGGTGAGACTGAACAGAACAGAGGTAAACAGTGGATGTTTGGTAAAAGGCAGAAACAGTCAGTCAGGCAGTAATAAAAAAGAAAAGAGGGGGAAAGAAATAAAAAACAGCCGCAAGTCTTTCTGAAGGGAAGCTGCCAGACTTCATTTGTCTGAGCACGCTGCACACTCTTGTCACCTGCCATAACTACCCATCAACCCCCTGGATTTCTCAGCCCCAACAATGCTCTGTAGTGATATGGTGAGTATATTTGTGTGTGTGTGTGTGTGTGTGTGTGTGTGTGTGTGTGTGTGTGTGTGTGTGTGTGTGCGCGCCTGCGCCTGCGGTCTGGTCTGGTCGTCACATGGTCCGGACTGGTGTGAGGGCTTGTTTTGAAGTATATGAGAGAGCAACATGGCATCATGACTTTAAGTAAACATACAGCGGATGTAAACATACACGCCACTTGCCACGTGCCGTCACGACGTGGTAGGGGCCGTGCTATCGTGACAACGTCACACGCGTGAAAAAACAAAAAGGTTGGGGTTAGGAAAAGAATATTGGAGAAGGCTTTAGTAAAAACGAAAAAATTACAAAAAAAGCACAACTGCCAAATACGGGACGCGAATCCTGCTCTCTCAGTTGAAAGTCCTGTGTCTTACCCATCTGCCACCCCAACCAACCTCCTTATGTGGACTTTTGTCCTTATATACTAGTCACCACGGCAACGCAATCTAGGCTTATCTAGACCTTCACTTCACCTTGCTCGGAGACAGAGGGAATATTTGCATTTCCCTCAAAGATGTATTAAATGAGCGACTGCACTACACAAAAGTAAAATAAAGTCTGTTTCACCATAATGGTGTCAACAGTTAGAATTTTGTGAAATGAGCATGAACACTTAGACAGCCAGAATACATTTTTATTGACATAATGAGGAACATTAAACACCTGCACTATCTACTGCAAATGCAAAATGTTACACGTCTACAGAACGTCAACATATTGAATTTGCTTTTCTTCTGATATTTACTCCTTATATTTGTTTGGTTATGTTTAGGCAATTCAAAGCTTGGTCAAAGTTATAATTGTCAAGATTTCAAACTTATTCTTAATAAAGGAGTCTGTCAGTAATTGGCCTTTTTCTATCATGCCATCTGATTTCATGGTGTGCAAGAAGGGCAGTGAAGTGAGTTAGCTCTTGATCTAACAGCTCACTGTGGCTCCTCCTGACTGTTTCATTAGGCCTACACGTACTTCAAACTGACTCACTTTCATACAATGCTTAAAACCAATCACAATCTTCGTGGGTGGTGTTAAGCACCGGACGCAGA
Source organism: Gymnocephalus cernua (assembly GCA_023631565.1). Lineage (NCBI taxonomy): Eukaryota > Metazoa > Chordata > Actinopteri > Perciformes > Percidae > Gymnocephalus > Gymnocephalus cernua. Next base: position 38,382,782 of record CM042426.1, on the reverse strand, counting down.
TATGGTGTCTCTTCCAAAATAGTCTTCGGGAAGGAACTTGTTTTGGAGGAAATGCATGTAGGGAGGCGAGCTTTCTAGTGTGTGATGCAAATTTTACTCAAGAAAAAGATAAATATAACTCCCTAATGATCCCTGTTCGCCCATCCACCACCCCAACCTGCCTCCAAACTTGGATTGTGGCTCTCTTCTAGTGCGTACCATTTACCTCCGAAGCTGGAGCTGAGAATGACTTTACACCCAAGTTGAATGCGTTCCATTTACAAGTCCGATTTTTCATTGTGGGGTTAGCTCTAGCCAGGTTAGCCATTGTTAGCAATACCAGTTGATAACAACGCATTACGCTTTGCATACTGTGTGCATACAAACAGCGCAACACCGTGTCCACAGATAGAAGTTGGACAGGACTGTGTGTACGACTGATTTAGTGAGACTCAAAGTGTATAATATACAGTAAGTGTTACTACAGCTTTCACTACTGTTGATGCACGAAGCAGCCATGTTGGATTTTGAACTTGGGGCACCGCGAGGTCAGGGGGCGTTTCCCACTTTGACCTTGGAAAATCTGACTTCCTAGTACAAATGGAACGCACATTTTACTTTGTCACCTCACTTCAGCATCCAAAATGGGTTTCCTCAGGAGGGTGACTGGCGTCTCCCTTAGAGATAGGGTGAGAAGCTCAGTCATCCGTGAGGGGCTCGGAGTAGAGCCGCTGCTCCTTCACGTCGAAAGGAGCCAGTTGAGGTGGTTCGGGCATCTCGTAAGGATGCCCCCTGGGCGCCTCCCTAAGGAGGTGTTCCAGGCACGTCCAGCTGGGAGGAGGCCTCGGGGAAGACCCAGGACTAGGTGGAGGGATTATATCTCCAACCTGGCCTGGGAACGCCTCGGGATCCCCCAGTCAGAGCTGGTTAATGTGGCTCGGGAAAGGGAAGTTTGGGGTCCCCTGCTGGAGCTGCTCCCCCCGCGACCCGACCCCAGATAAGCGGACGAGGATGGATGGACCTCACTTCCTTGTTTGGTTTCGCTACTACAGATACGGGAGGTCACCTAACAATAAACAAAATTATGAGGCATCATGCGCTGCTTGCATCAACCTATACGGCCATTTTCTGGGTGCGGACGTTCTGTACTGTAAGTTGTTAGATTTAAGGGGAATGTGTCTTCCCATTTCTATGAATGTCAGACTTCTCCTTGTGTATCGACAACTCCGCCTGATTATTCAAGGATAAATAAATAGATTTATTGACACCAGCCTTAAATAACATATCTTAGTGTTTTCTCTCCCGGTATTAGCTTATAATACTGTCCGTCATGTAATGTTCACCCACCTGGTTTGTTCCTGTGAAGGACAGCAATTCCAGGTGCAACGAGGAGCGATGCAAATCAATCATTTTACTCTGAGAGAGATAATTTATGATGTGCTCGGAGGGTTACAGATTCAATCTCCACCATGTTCCCACTGTCATGTCCCATGTTTAGGGCTGTCATCAGTCTTCATCAGGCGCCCCACTCCGCTCCTGCCACCCCTATCTCCAGAGTCGCGATTTATCCCACAAATAATTGATTATGACAGGTTGCATGCAAACAGAGAGGGAGCTAAATGTGATTAATCACTTTGTTCGATTAATTACAGCTGATTATGCATTTTAAGCGCCAATCTCACAGCAGATGATCACTGGAGAGGCGCCCACATATTCATTAGACCTTCACCTGGGATTGACCATCCTGTACGTATGTTGGGAAAAGTGTGTGCTTTTCCCAACATACAGGATTGGGCATACTCTTTCAGGGGAAAACTAGTCTTTTTCTCAGTAAATTGAGTTAAAAAAAAGAAAAAGAAAAAGTTAACATGTTAATGGCCTTTTTAGAAAATAACAATTTAACTCGTCTTTTTTTTTGGACAATTATAATCTTTGAATTCTTTGAACTATGATTTATGCCATTAAAAGTGGCGGAAAGCTTGTTGCCCTGTCTGGCTTTCCTTGATATTCAAAGTAATACAATGCCATTCCCACTGAAAATTGCAAATCAGATCACATAAGCAGGTTCACAAAAAAAGCAATTAAGATTCAGTGAAACATGTAATTTAATCAGACAAAAAAAATGAAATATATTAAGGTTAAGAGTGGAGTATTCAGCCCTTTTTTCTTTGCCTATTATTCAAATGAAATCACCAGGCAAATGGTGTTTTTTGACAAGCACATACCTGTCTAGAGTGACAGACAGTGCCGACTGATTGGGAAGACAAGGAAATGACTGAGGCCAAGCATGCGTCGCGCCTCTTAAGTCACTGTGTCTCCAAGAATACGATCGTGAAGAAGAGGAGCACTTCTACCTGGGTAGGTTGTCAAGCATTCACTTGTTCCATCGCTTTTTTCATTGAGAATTCTGCTTCAGCATCAATTTAGCTTGCCTTACAAGAATCCATATCAGTAAAGCGTGTTCTTGTCGGACGAGGCATTAAGTCGATTCCTTCCAAATTACAACAAATTAAAGGAAAATAGACAACAGCTGCCGATATGTAAGGAATAGCTTCACTAACTTCTAATTGTAACAATAGACTACTGAGGAGGGTTAATTTGATGAGTGTCAATTCTTCAGGGGGAATTTACACCCTGTCCGCCTCTTCACATAGCTGTTTCTTATTCCTCTTAAGAGAAAACCCAAAGTGGTAGCTGCATACGATAATAAAAAAATGATTTACAATGCATAAGTGCTTTGAAGGTAATATCCAGCATTGTGTACTGTATACAGTTTAAACACCCACGCAGAAGACAGAGAGAGTGAGTCTCTTGCCATTTGACTGCAACTTATCTCTGCTGACATGTTAAATGCTGTTTCTTGTAATCCTTAAAACACTCCCATCATTGTAGCACCCCTATCAGCCAGAGAGGGAACTGGGAGTGCATGGCACGGATTGGCCAGAAACGGCAGCAACAGAACTCTCCGAAAAAGGAAGCCCTGACTATGAATTAAGAGGTTGTTGAAAGGATAAGGAAAAAGCTGAGTGCCTGTCGTCTCTCGTGAACGCTCCAGACTGCTGATCTAGTAAGTCTATGAAGTCTGACTTGAAGTCAAGTCCTATTCCTCAGAGTCTGTCACAAGGAGCCAATACTTAGTCCCATCACAATGATAGATGGAGGTATAATCACACGCTGACACTCTTGACTGAGAATCACACTCGTAAAAACACTTGAGTCAGCTCGATTGATCTTGTGTTTTTGGAGGCTGGATACTTGAGAGAACTTAAGTTTGTGACAGTTTTCCTTTGTAAGGTCAGGCCGCTCCAGCTAATGGCCGCTTCATCACGACTGTGACCCATCTTGTAGGCAGCTGGCTGTGTGATAAGAACAAGTTAAGGTTAAAAGGATTTTGTTGGATTGACCCTCTGTCCTACAGTTGCATACATTTGCCAGTTCGAGACAGATATAGATTTAGTAGAGGTTGAAAAACTGAAAGGCGGAATGACAACTTGAAGACTGACTCCCAGTATAAAATATTACAGCTTCTAAAAGCTATGATTAAGGGGAACTGAACAATTCAAAAGATTATAGTGAGCAGGATGGCTGTAGTAAATCATTATTGTTGGACAACTCTGTATTGATCCATCAGTCAGGCTTTTGCTATGAAGCACTTAAAATAAAAGCGATTATAAACAAATCAAGAAATTTAAGGCAGAATCTGCAAGTGGTGATTTTCTTTGGAAGCCAGTTTGTGTCACAATACAATAGCTAAAAATGAATAGACCCTTAATTAAAAACGACATTCCCTGTCTATGACACACTAACTAGGATTCACTCAATTCTGAGATAATATTGACTTTCACAAATCACAATTTAATGAATCGAAAATTAATTTTTTTTCTTCCTGAGTTAATATAATTTCTTACTAAAATTTGCTATCAGTATTTTCATATTAACAATCGATCAACTCACTATGTATGTGAAAGGGGTTCTCTCCGAGTAACGAATACAAAATGACCACAATACTCTGCATTTTCCTCAGCTCCGCTTAACCATTTAGTATCTTTGTATCCATTGCTTTGGTTTTCCAGCACACATTTGATCAGTTTTGTTTCATTATCACCAATCTCATCAGTGTCACCCACAGCATACACTGTAGACACCCAGCACCAAACAGACTGCAGACAAAGTTAGTGACTAATTGGTAAACATGGGAGAGCATTTGGCTGCTAAAGCCAGATTTCTTTTCCTCAAAAGCAAAAGAGAGTGGCCGAGTTGGCTCAGTGGGTAGAGGGGCGCACATATACTGAGAGGTTTATGCCTCGACGCAGAGGTCCACGGTTCGAATTTGAGCTGTGACAATTTCCTGCATGTCTTCCCCCCCCTCCCTTTCTCACCTAGCTGTCCTATCAAATAAAAGGCAGAGAAGCCCCAAAAATAATTAAAAGAGAGCTGCTTTTTGTTCAGTCTGTGTTTATTTGCAGCATTCACATCAAATGTTCCAACTGCACAGACGTTAGCTGTAGGCTAGCAAGTAACATACACGCTGACCTTGTGTGTGCGACGTGTGTTACTGTTTAGCTCAGATTTTGGCTCTGAGAATTCACCAGGTACTCAAGTCTTTTTGGTTAGCCTATATCCCTCCGTTGTCTCTATATTTTTTTGAAGTAGATTCTAAAAAAATGTATGCTTACCTTGCACAGCAGCTGGATATCATGCGATTACACGAGAATCATAGGATCACAAATCACACGAAAATCCCTTTTGTCAGGCTTCAAGTCAATGCGTTTGTTTCCGAACAGCAGCGAACCGAAGCGATCAGCGTCCAGAGAGGAGCGACGTGGAGCTCCAGGCTTGGATTATGTTTGTGTGACGGCCGCAACTGTTAGTTCAAAACAACAATGGCTGACAAGATAGACAGATCACTTGCCAGGTATTTTTTTGAAAGTGCCTGCCCTTTCCCTAACAGTTTCCAATGATGGCTTCTCAAATGATTCTGTTTAACAAACCATCTGGCGCGTCAGGTTTAGGCCCTGACACACCAAGCCGACGGCCAGGAACTAGTGGTGACAAAGTCCGACTGTGGCGTTGCCTGACGTCGGCCCACGTAGCCTTTGTCTCTGCCAAAAATTAGCACTGGAACACATCGCAGAGAATACAGCCGACGGCCAAGTACCACGTACATTCTGCGCATGCGTGCAAGGAAGTAACTCTCCATACCAGCAGGCAGCGGTTATCTATTTGTCATTCTAAAAGGGAAACCAGATACGAAAGTTGCTATGACACCCTCAACAAACAGCGTTTGCTTGAATCAGTAGTGGCAGTAGAGCCTACGGTCCCCCTGCTTCACTCCCAACTGGGAAGACAGCAGACATCGGGAGATGGCTAACCTGGGCTGTCCATCTCCCGGGCTGTCAGCCATTCTCTCAGCAAAGAATTCTACAGTGGGAACAGAGCAGAGGGACCTAACCCAAACGGTCCGCTGCTGGCTCCTTAGCTAGCGTTAGCTTGCTAATTCCACCTACCCAACATGCCTCGATACACTGGTTACACACAGTAATGGGCTTCATTACAATCCAAACCGTTATGTAAATGTTAAGACCCCCTGCTAAGCCAAAGTGGCATGTCTTAAGATCGTGTTTGTAGATTACAAAACCCTCCAGAACTCAGGAAATGCAAAGGAGTCTCTCTTAGCAAGGACCATTAAACCTGCTTGTGGAGATCCTACAATCTATCCATGGTAGATTACGTGCTCAGTGTAATTAAAGCCTGGTACTGTAAACGCAATGTGAGCTTTGATCTCAGCACAACGGTCTTTGTGTATATGTCCTCTACATGTGCTTGACAATATTTTATTTGATATAATTATGATATTAATTGTATTACAGTTACATAAGATATACTAATATAACCATCTAAGAGAAGTCATCATATATCCACCCTTTTTACTCTGCGTAATGTTTCCCTCAGAGGCATGAACATGCAGCATTGAAATGTCAGCGTGGTGACCCTTTTCTTCTGATTGGAGGCATCCCATAATGGTGCTAGCTACTAATGATGAAGGTAAAAAGTCTTGCAGTTGCACAGGACCATTTTTATCCTCAATTAGAAACCAGAGTGCATTTGCAAAATGAAAGCAGGCATTTATTAAAGAGCATAAGAAGTCAGATCAAAGGTAAGTGAGAAAGCAACACAACATGATAAACACAACAACCAGTCAACCTTACGATCCCTGAGAGATGTTAGAATATGCAATTAAACACCGGGAACAAACCAACATGTCAATCAAAGCCTTGTGTCTTTGAAATCCAGGGGAGAGAAAAAAAAAGAATCCTTGCTGTGCTGGAAATGTGCTTTGTAACAACTCACTGAAGACAGAACAGAACCAGCATATTTATAAATGTACTTTGGTTTTTACTTGATAACCCCTGTCCTTTTTTTAGCAGTGGCGCTGCCGTTTCGGTGTTGTGTTTTCTTTGTACCACAGCTTCTTTTTTTATTTCCGTACCGAGCTTGAAGCATCATTTATTATTTTCCTGTTTGTTCACCATACCTAATATCTACCCAATCCTATTGTCAAGGGCGAAACAAGTTGGTGAAAACAGCCTCTTAAGACGAATGACATATCGCTGGGATTCTCGGCACAAGCGTTTGACTCATCGGATTAATAAAATCATTAAACTGCATAAAAGCCCTTGCCATTCAACTCGGGTTCCCCACAGTGTTTCACCTTGTCTGCTTGGCAGCGAGGGGCCCTCTGTCTTATTGAGAAATGAGAAAGGGTTAGTCTCTGCTCTCGCAGCCTCGTCGAGGCCCTCCACAGGCCGCCACGTCCGCCTCGCTCGCTCAACGCCATTGATTACGTGATGCAAGCAAAAGCCAAGTATGCCTCTCTGATCATTAATCCTGCTGCAGCGTCGCTCTTAAACCCCCCCACCCCACCCCCCTCCACCACCAACGCTTCTTTCCATCTTCTTCCCATATCTGGCATTTATTGAAGTCACAGGGGCATGGGCTAAATGAGGCCTAAGTGATGGAGGCTTTTTTTCACATGGAGGAGGTGGAGCTTGAAATGTTCACTGTAGGCTTACTTTATGGCAGAGGAGAAATTCCCACTGAAATCAATATTTCACGGCAGGGAATAATTCCAACAGGAGAGGCTCTGTAAACTGTTTTGAACATATATCATAAACAATGTTTAGATCTTCATTTTACAAAGTGATGGGGATGCTGAAACAGAACAGGGTCAAACTTCTAAACATTACACTGAGTAATGCTCTAAACTGCCAATTTAGGAGTAAGAAAGTTCTTCATTTTAAGTATGTGCACTAAGACACATTTATCAAGCTAATTAAAGGGGACCTGTCATGCTCACTTTCAGCGGCATACTTGTATTTTGGGTTTATACTAGGACCTGTCTACATGCTTTAATGTTAAGAAAACACATTATTTTTCTCATACTGTCCGTCTGAATTTACATCTCTGTCTGATATACTCTGTTTCAGCGCCTGTCTCTTTAAGCCCCCTTCCAGAAAAGCCCAGTCTGCTCTGATTGGTCACTGTTTTTGGGTCTTACACATCTGCACTCTTGGCATCTCTTCATTGTCATTACATCTGGGTAATGACTGTAACGGCATTTACAGAATGTCTGCCATAGTAGAAATTCTTAATTTAAAAAAAAACACATTTCTGGGAGCCTGGTTAGGTCACATGTTAGAGCATGCGACCATATAGAGGCTCAGTCCATGACGCAGCGGCCGGAGGTTCGGTTCCGACCTGCGACCCTTTGCTGCATGTCATTTCTCCTCTCCCTCCCCTTTCATGTCTAAGCTGTCCTGTCAAAAATAAAGGCCTAAAAAACGCCAAGAAACATAATCTTAAAAAAAATATAATAATCACGTTTCTGCCAAAAACAATATCATTTTGTGAAATTCGTATTATGTTGCAATTCAAATGTGAAATAAACATCAATAGTATCATAATTTCTAAAAAAGAAGACAAATAATTCATAGAACATTGGGTGAAATGCAAACAAAAGGAAAACCATGCCTGAACTGGAAAAGCATTCTGCAGCAGAGAAATGACTGTATAGGGAGAGTCTAGTTCCACACTGACACATACAGACAATCCCGCTGCATGGAAACTGCATCACATGGAAAGTGAAGAAGAAAAAGAAGACATACTTTAATGATCCCCAAGGGGAAATTACACTTTTATAATTTGAATGGTTGCAAACAAGACCAATGCTAGCATTGGTCTTGTTTGATAAATGCGAACAAAGAAAAAGAAGTTGAGTAACTACCAAACGTTCAAATTAAATGGCTTAAACTGCCCTATTATAAATTACACCCATTGCTTTCACTAACATAACATTCATGACCAATACAATAACTCTAAAACATGTCTCAGAAGGTGTGTGCTCACCTCTGTTGATGTACTGTAGTCATCTAGGATCTACTCTTAACTAATTTAGGAGAGCTCTGGAGTATTTTCAGATGTGCGAAATCTGATAAATAGCTTTAAAAAAAAAGGAAATCAAAAAGGAAAACCATTATTTTTTAGAATTGCTTCTTTACCACTGGGAGAACACCTCCAACACAAGCATCAACACAATAGGCTCTTTGCATGTCCTCACTACCACAGTCAAATATGAGTTCTGTGACACCCACAGACACTGCGAGGGAAATTTCACACCAGATAATTATCTACTGTTTTTCTTTGCCTTTGGGGGAGGTGGGCGAGGCCGGCCGAGGGGGGTGGTTGAGGAGTGTGAGGTCTCCCCTTACACCCTCAGATGTGAGGGTGAAAATTACACAGCCTCTCCACAGGCTTGGAGAGCCACCAGACCTCATCAAGCAGCAGGTGAGCGCTTTTTTTGGTTTGGTTGCATTTCTCCCTCAACATCGCCCCATCCAGTATAAATAGAACAGTATAGCGGCACAAGTCACATCTCATTTGGTGGGTTGTGTTTCAGAGCACCTCCACTGAGACGCCGGGCACCGAGGGCAGCCGGGAGAAAGCAGAGCTTCGCTAATGGACGGGAGCCAGGCCTGGAATTTACCGTCCCTGCCGAGAAACCATTCTCCGGGCCCTTCAGTCACACCCTGGTGTGTACACACACACACTGAGCGACATTCACGTTTTTTTTTTCCTTCTCTCTTTGTGTTGGTGAAGTGTGGGCGCCATCCCAATGATCTCAGCCATCTTTTTTTGCTTGCAGAGACGTACTGCATGTAAGTGTTAGTTTGATATGAAAAGGCCAACAGCGTATTCATTCTGTGAAAGCAAACTATCATACTGTTAGATTGGCCTCCGTGGTGTATTTATTAATGAGAAATCAGCTAAGTTTGATCCCATAGGAATCTCAATCATGGAGCGAAGTGAAATGTGACCGAAATGTAAATTATCTCTCATTAATGCACCCAATATGGGGGCAAATCTAACAGTGGGCCAGCTCTCTGAACCGGTTTGATTCTGATGTTCCATCTCTGGTGAATATGAGTACCGCATTGTGTGTTTTGCTTTTTGAAGGCATCCCTGCAGAAAATAAAAGGGAAACTCGTTCTGCCTTGATCAGCTGGGGTCAGATCTGACAGCAGGCGTATAGATTTCTCATTATCCTTCCATCCTTCTTTTGCGGATCATCTGGTTGGCTGTAAATCTATAGCTTTGTTTCTAGTTTCTGGGAAAACAGGACGCCAAGGGGTCCTGGTCAAGGGTGTTGAAAAGTGGGTACCCAGAGCGTTAAAAAGTGACGCCAAGGGGTGCTGACAAAGCGTTAGTATTTGACGAGTTGGGAGTGAGAACTTGTCGGCTGGGTCGAGTCATAATTCCCGCAGTTGATTCATTGTTGATATTAATATATGTATATACTTGAGGTATTTGGTGAACCAGTTGGTCCACATTTCAATTGCCGTTTCATCTCCGTGTTTGGTATTTAGCTTTCTACAGGGACTGCTCTCTAACACCACCAATGTGTAGCACCCACCTGGGTGATGCACGGCAGCCTTATGACGCCAGACGCTCACCACACATCAGCCTATTGGAGAGGGAGGGGAACATATTTTTGGTGGGAAAAACCGGAGCACCCGGAGAAAACCCACGCAGACACGGGGAGAACATGCAAACTCCACACAGAAAGGCCTGGAACGACCTGGATTGGAACCCAGAACCTTTTGCTGTGAGGCTACAGTGCCAACCAGTGGGCCACCGTGCTGCTGTTTTTTATTTATTTATTTTATTTTTATTTTACAGGCAGTTCTGTCACTGCCACACACACACACACACACACACACACACATGCACAGAACAAAGAAAAATCAAGGACAATCACAGTACATATCAAATTGCAGTGAGTCAATCAAAGTTCATTTGCCCAAAAGTTGATGCATTCCTTCAGCCTTCATCAGATAAACACTGCAGGTCTGCATTTCTCTGTATGTATAGCTATGAGCCAATGGCGGGGGGTAATAACGTCATTCTCCTTCATTAGACATACAGTAGGTGCAGGAGAGAACAGGAGAACAATAGAGGACTCACCAGCATCTCAAGAGGCTCCCAGAAAAACATGGATTAGGTGGAGATTATTAAATGTCAGCTCTTAAGACGAATACTTTTTAAAGCCTCAAAGTAAATCAATACTACTTATCTTTGATAAAAGAGGCAGAGTAGATGTGCCAGCGTAGCAGTCTGACAGCTATTTCTTTCTCTCTTTCTCTCTCAAAACCTTTACTAATCGAATTGAAAAAATCCCAAAGGAATGCTCTCAAAATGCATTAGAGTGCATTTGGAATTTTTACATATGTATGTGTTTGTTTCTTTGTGATATTAGTGTACTGTCCAAAATCTCTCTTTTCATATCTGTCTTCTTTTCCTGCTTGACAGTCTTGCTCTTTGTTTTTCATTTTAAAAAAGGCTTTACAAATCAAATTTGAAATTCTGCTGGCATGTTTCCAACGCGCAACACAAAGCACTCGGAATCTGTCAGTTTTGAGAGAACCAACTTTTTTCATAATCTCTCCCTCTCTGTCTGTCTGTCTGTCTGTCTGTCTGTCTGTCTGTCTGTCTGTCTGTCTGTCTGTATCAGTGATATTTTCAGGTGCATTTCTGCACCTCCTGGTGTATCACATACGTCTCTCTCTCCCTATATACATACAGTATACTGTGTGTATATATATTAGGGCTGTCAATCGATTACAAAATGTAATCAAATTAATTACATACTCTGTGATTAATTAATTTAAATGAATCGCATACGTAATTTTTGCTGTGACAGTATTTTAAATATTTCAATTCAAATGAATCAATGAATATAAAGTTACCATAGACAGTTAAAAAAATTCTGTTGCGCATTCTCTCGTCTCCCTCCTTCATTTTACAGTCGAATGGTGGTTAGAACGGCTCCGGGTGAAAGGTCAATATGGAATGGATTAATCTTTTTTAACGCACTATTTTTCTCAGATTAATTAATCGAAATGAACGCGTTATTTTGACAGCCCTAATATATATATATATATATATATATATATATATATATATATATATATATATATATATATATATATATACATACATACAGAGAGAGAGAGAGAGAGAGAGAGAGAGAGAGAAAGAGATTTCTCTCTGTCTCTGGCAGCGCTAATAGCAGTGATTTCTCTGAACATTCTGCTTCATGCTGAAAAATCAATTTTCTCAAAGGTGCCAGATTGACATTGCAAATATTGATGGTAAACAAACCAATCAGAAAGGCTCTGTCGATGGCTATACGAAGCCTGCTCGCGGACCTCATCTCCATGCTTTCAAAACAAGTGCAGGATGCACCACGCTGTGCATGATCCCTCACTACTCCTGCGATGATGCCGGCTACGGGCAGTTTGAAGTTCCAAGTGCCTCCACCCAAGGAGTGTGTGCCATTACTGCACCTTTGCTCTGTGTTTGTGTGTGTGTGCGTGTGACCATTTTGTACATTTGTAGTGCGCCCTCTGTGCTTTCTCAGTGCCTGCATCCAAATCATAATTACAATGTAATATCACACGTAAGGCAGTGCCCCTGCTGTTGTTTCACTTTCTCCTACTCTTCCCTTCTATGAATATCAAATGGTCTCACGCTGAGCTCTGAAAGCTGCACAGCTCTTTCCCAGACACACAGACCGTGTGTGTGTGTGTGTGTGTGTGTGTGTGTGTGTGTGTGTAGCTGGATAGTACTTTCCTCCTTTGGCTTTGACAGGAAAAGCCAGCGGCGGGACCTCCATTTTAAAAATGCACCTAGTATCCCTCTGGTCTCTTGTTACCCCTGTCCAAGCAAGACAACCTTACAGCCTATTCCGCTCTCCTCTGTAGGGTGTACGTGATATTTGTTATTCATGTCACATAAATTACAGAAATCACAAAGGCTATCTGAGATGCGGTGTGCTGCTGTATGCCAGGTCTTGGCATAGTTGTGGTATGGAATAGATGAAGCCTCTGAGGCTGTAGCTATGCCAGTGGCTTAGAAAAGAGCACATCTGTCAAACACTCACTCAAAAGAGGCATTTTTTGTGTGAAAAAAACGCTGATACACTACTTGTTTGGTATATGGAATGTGTGTTGTTTGTTATTCAGTGGTCCACCATGTACTGTACTGTGCATTTCATTAGTTTTTCTATGTGTTTGCTCCACTGGATGCAGAGTTCCTTTCTTTTGATTTGGGAGTTTTTGTTCCCTCACAGAATACAATTTTTATTTTTATTTTTTGGGATCATTTGACAGATGTCTTTTCAACACAATACCACAGTCAAGAAGAAAGTAGCACTTTTTTCCCCCCACTAAGCAGCGTTTATTGAGTAAAGCACTAATTCAAAGAAACTGCCTCAAGCAGTAATATAAACAGATTATCCATTCAACTCAGGACTGGGGGGTGTCTTTTATCTACGAATCCGAATCGACAGACACGTAGTACCCATTCTGATGTTTGCTCTGCAGGCAACAAACCGATGCAAACACAAACAAATTCAATAATATTTGAGCGCTAGATAATATCAATTTGTGGGAAATGGAGGCATATTTAAGTAGTGACTGACTGACAGAAAAGACTATTTTAATAGAGGGAACTTAATGAAAGTAGATAAATTCATCAGTATTCACACAAGCAGGTTTTTTTCCCCCTGGGAGGGAATACATTTTTTTGTGTGTAAACAAACAGTCACAACATTAAATCCACTTCTACATACTTTTAAATGACATATGTAGCAGAAGAGAGAGTCTAGTTTAGCCTAATGAAGGGCTTTTATTCTCATCTTTCAGGCTCTTTCCAGATAACTGGCTAATTTAAATATTTCATATGTTTTGTGCATTATCCATGTTCAAACATCAATTTCTGTCTTTATCTTATTAAGTAAGTATTGGGGAGTTCCTACTAAAAAGGACAGTAGAAAACAAAATCGTATTTCATCTATATCAGTGAATGAATAAACGAATGAAGAAATATATCACATTTATATACAATTAATTTGCAACCGCAAGCATTTTATCAGCATAATGAGAAATCATATCATGTCATATTACTGTATATCATAAGAAAAACATCTGGCAAGTTGCAAAATGTTGACAGCCACAAAACTACAGAACTATTGAACTTTATGTTTAGGTGAAAGTTATGGACATGTTGTGCTCTTGTTTTATACAAAACAAAATATGCAGTCAATTGGAGCATGAGAAAGGATGGGCCGGCTTTATTAACATTGAACCAAAACCATAATTTTCCCTGACATTAATCAAAGTGCTTTTGTTGCTTAAAGCTATAGTGCGTAGTTTCTGTGTCCCTACTAGTTTCTGTGTGATTTCTAAGTAATGATGCAGTTGCTAGTAACCAAGGACGACACGGAGGATTAAAAAAACATAATGGACTCTTCAGAAGAGGTAATTATCTTCAGCTGATTTTCTGTTGCGAAATAGATGATGGATACCCGACCTGGCTGGGTTCGAACAGATATTTAGAAATGATGTTCAGGTTCGGGTCGGGCTCAGTCACATCAGCACGATAAGGCATTGAACATTTTACATTTAAAACAGCTTATTATGTAGGTAGCCAATGGGCCTGTTTCACTTGATGCAAAGGCTATATGATTGGGCCTCTTGTGCGCGCCTATGTTAACGTGTGCTTGTTGCCCCGTGCGCGCTGATGCGCTCATCTGTTGACATTTCCAAATGGCTTCCTGCATTTGCTTAATAAAAGCGGGCTTTCCACACAAACAAACGTACATGTGTCATTAGTATGAGAAAAAAAGGTCGGGCTCGGACATAAATATCTTAATGCCTGTCGGGCTCGGGCTGGGTTCGGTCACGACTCTGTCGGACGTGGGCCGGGCTCGGACAGAAAAATGCGGCCTGATCCGCACTCTAGCGCAAAAGTCGCCGGACGTCACCAGTTTCTGAATATAGCCATACTGTGAAATACCAGTTGATAGTCTTAATTAGCTTTGTATCAACTCATTTGGCAATGGCTTGAATGTAACAGATGTTCATTAATATCAAAAAGTTACGCACTAAAGCTTTTAACCTAACCACAGGATGCCACAGTCCTGCTCTCTGTGCGGTACTAAAATATAGCACTTCACTCCAAAAAAAAAGATTAAGTTTATTACCACAATGTAGCTGGGGAAACAATTTAGTACTAAAGCAACATGCATTGAGATGGCACATGGAACACATCTGCCTTTCTTTTCCCAAACTTACCTTGCAGTTTCAAGATTGAGTGATAACATACCAGCTCTCAATCGGGCACATAAAGATCTGCATTACTTAGTCTAATTTTATGTATCCACTGTTCCTTACTATCACTATTAAATGATGTATAAAATCAATTTCCTCCAATTATATCTACAGTATATGCCACGACAGGAACAACTTCCTTTTGATTATCTTGAAATGCAGCTGCCAGTTTGCCATATTCTGTGACTGCAAGACACTAACTGAGCCATACAGGATTCAGTCATATGACAAAGATGCTGCGGTGCAAGTCAAAATCCATTTAGCTGTGATTCAGTGGGAAATGCCAGAATATCGAATCAGATGAATCTAATGAGGAACATTCACACTGTACTTGGCTGTAAACATATAAACATGTTGGCTATAATTAATTTCTCAACCTGCCTCAACCTTATAAAGTACTTGATAGGAGTCATGTTAATAACGATGTGTCCTCCCACTAAAGCTGCTGTATAGAAAACTATCAAAGCAGTGCAGATTTCACACAGGCACATGTTTATTCTTCTGTCAAGGCTCGCATTAGCATTCTTCATTAGATATGGAAGATTTGGAAAAATGAATCAATTCAACAGCATTCTCCATATTAGTAAGGTGCTTCTGCTGCCTGCCGTCTCATGGGAACAAGGGAGATGATGGCTGCAAATTAATTTGTGACACTCTGAATTGATTTTCTAATCCCGCATGGTATTTGATAAATAACCCTTCAGAAAACGAACACCTCAGACGATAAATGCAGTTATTATCTCTTAGAGGGATAATTAGTGCTTCCTGCTAAGACGGAGCACCCTTGGTCCTCTGCTGCACTGCTGCAACACAAAAAGTAACACAACTAATGAAAGTTACATTATGTAATGATCCACAAATAAAAGGAACAGTAAATTATTTTGGCTTCAGGTGATGCTGGGCCTCTGGTCACAGGTGACACAAGAAACAGACTTGTGAACAGCAGCAGCTTTCCCAGAAGATATAAAGTACTAGACGTAATATTTAGCCAATTATGAAGTGTTGTTTTAAGTTATTAAACTCACCTGAGGGCACGTACTGACAATGAAATATGTTTTGGATGCTGACGTTAGAACGGTTTCCTATGCCTCTGGACTCTCATTAATGGACTTTAATTGATGATGCATATCCTCCCTATATTAATTGAGAAATAGTTTGTTATTTATTTGTTGGTACGGAAGGTATGAAGTAAAAATCGTCTTTAATGATCCTACTAACTTTCCTCGTCTTGTGATGTCTCCAAGTCGCGTTCAGGGGCCACCAAGCGGTCTTTAGGTAGTTCAGTGGGGCATTAGTCTATATCGTCGACGTTCCACTTCTGGGATTGTTCAGGTGCCTTTCTGACAGATGTCCCTCTTTTTAGGTCGGATGTCCCTCAACTTCAGCTTACTTTGTGTTGGCGTTCTAAACTCCGGTGGATTTCTGAGGACTCTGGTTAACTGCTCCTCTGCTGCACATCAGCTCCTCTGCAGAGTAAATCCAGACAGCTAGCTAGACTATCTGTCCAATCTGAGTTTTCTGTTGCATGACTAAAACTACTTTTGAACGAGCAAATGTTCCACCAACACAAGTTCTTCCCGAGGCTATTTTGCAGCGGCACCGTCATTGTGTCCTGGGCTTAGCGTCGCCCATTATGATTGGTTTAAAGAAATGCCAATAAACCAGTTCTTCTCCCATTCCGGGATGCAGTGTGGACCAGCCAGACCCTCCTCCGCAGTGCTGTGAAGGAAGGTCTGGCAATGCGAGAGTAGTGGGGCATTAGCAGTCAAATTTCAATTTTATTCATATTAAGTACAACCCCAAATCAGAAAAAGTTGGGACAGTATGGAAAACACAAATAAAAAAAGAAAGTAGTGATTTCTAAATGTACTTTGACTTGTATTTCATTGCAGACAATGTGAACACAAAATATTTCATGTTTTGTCTGGTCAACTTAATTTAATTTGTAAATAAACATCCTTTCCTGTCATTCAGACCTGCAACACATTCCAAAAAAGGTTGGGACAGGAGCAATTTAGGGCTAGTAATCAGGTAAACAGGTGATGTCAACAGGTGATTGTAATTATGATTTGGTACAAAAGCAGCATCCAAGAAAGGTCTAGTCCTTTAGGAGCAAAGATGGGCCAAGGATCGCCAGTTTGCTAACAAATACGTGAGAAAATTATTGAAATGTTTAAAAACAATGTTCGTCAAAGAAAGACAGGAAGACATTTGCTTATTTCACCTTCAACAGTGCATAACATAAAAAATTCAAGGAATGAGGAGGAATTTCAGTGCGTAAAGGACAAGGGCGCAAGCCTAAGCTGAACAACCGTGATCTCCGACCCCTCAGGCGGCACTGCATCAAGAATCGTCATTCATCTATAAGCGATATCACCCAACACAGTCTCACTCCCAACTCGTCAAATGTCTGACGCATGGCCGTGGCGTTAAGTTTCAACACCAGGGAGGTACCCCTTGCGTTATTTTCCGACGAGGGGGTCCGTCAGATAGACAGTCATGTTAATCCCTCACCGTCAGATATCGACGAAAGAAAAAACACGCCCCCTTAACTCAAAATCTGTGACAGTTTTATTAATGGTATTTTTAGCCCAATAACCGCTGTTTTAATCAACATTATTCACGAGATCTTATCATGGTTTATATGCATTTCTTTTAATGTTATTATTTCGGTCTATTTTGGCCAGAGAAGCTGGGTTTCTTTGTTGTTTATTGATATTTTTTAAACTATAACGCTACATCTATAAACATTTATTTAGATGTTATCATGATATTAATTTCTTTATTTTAATAATATTATTTCGGTATTATTATTACCGGTGAAATATTACAGTACGCTGTAATACAGAACATTACGATATGATCCGAGCTAGACCCAGCTAGACGCATTCAAAGCCCATATCCCACAATGCAATGCGGGCATTCATTCACAAAATTGGACAGCGATCAGCTGGTCTTTAACGCCAGTATCGCTTCAATGTTCATATATATAATCTGTGGTTTTGTCACCAACAACAACACATAGCTCAGTTTTGTTCCAGTAAGTTATGCACCGTAATAACGTTTTAAAAAATCAGCTGAAGACTCAGGAAGTGACGTAGTACGTGCCGATCAGCAGATAAGAAGATATTCGTAATATTGATGTTTTTGTCTAACATTGTATTTGAGGATTTAAACAATGAAGATAATAATAATAATAAAATACAGTTTCATGTATTTGTCTCATGTATTGTCTGCTCGGTCGGCCGGCGGGCGGCGGCAATCTGAAATGGAATGAAGCCCATTCACGGCAGACGGCAGAAACACAGGAATCCAACATAGGCAGCTCCTGTCTCTTATGGGAGTTGTAGTTTTAAAGTATATTGGTATATTTCTCATAATTAGAAGTTAAAAGTGTATCATTTTGGATGCACCCTGGGGTTTTTTGGGATGGGGAAAACACTGGTGTCATCAGATTTTAAAAGTTGAATCGTTAAATAGGTGAAAATAGCTTATTACCATATTTGACAGTGCTTACAGTGGGTAGACTTTGGTGACCATATCTACATGACAGCTGAGGTCCAGAGCTTTCTATAACAGCTGGTCCCATGTTTGTAGCACCTTCTGTTACTAAATGACAAGCCTTCAAACATGGACTAGGTTCAAGGTTCAGAGGTCAATCTTTCAGAGTAGGAGTAATGGATCCTCTTCAGACTGACATATGTTACTGTGGAGGTTGAGACCTTTCCAACAATATGTTTGATATAGTCCTACGACAATATTTGAATTTTCACATATCATGGTGATACGTTATTATCCCCGGAGTGATATCTGCCTTGAGTTCAAATTCTTCACACATAACACTTGACATATTGTTTTATCATACAGCTGACATATACTTACAATAAACAAAGTGATATGTAGTCAGACTGAAGCACATCACACAGCAACCATCTATTGATCATCTTGCACAAACAGTGCAGAGTAACACACAACCATTAGCATCATATCATGAAGCTATTGCACAACCAGCCTCAAGCAACATTATTTAAAGTTGTAATTGAGGTAGGTCCGAATAGGCCTATAGTTTAGAAATGTTAAGTTTACATTGGGGTAACCATATATTCCGCTAGAGTATAAGAACTCATACTTGGCATGGAGAATAAAGATAGATCAGGTCATATTCTCTGTGCTTGCCTGGAGAGGCTGGTTTCTATTCCTCTCCACAACCTTCATGACAGTCATATATAACATAAACCCTCTGATTCACCGTGAGTGTCTGCTCTAAATGATGAAAACACACTTTGAACACAGGCCTTCCAGCCAGGTGTTGTCCATATGAACACCAAGGTGCCTAAAGGAGCAGAGCCCATTGATTGGTTCATCATGTATGACCTCTGATACCCTCTGACCCATGGCACCACCAACTCCTCAGCTTGTCAAATGGTTGAATGAGATGTGTGAGTTTTGTCTGTGTGTAGTATAGGCTGAGGCAGAAGTGTGCCAAAAATGCCAAAACACATGTTATATATGTACACATACCCATACAAAGCTATATACATATTACTCTGTAAACAAAAACCTCTGCAACAATCTGCTTATTCTTTTAATTTCCTGAAAATGCCTCCTAAAACTAGTCCCTTCTTAAAAGGTAGTCTCTCAGTAAAGGCTACAAAGGTTAGGATGGCTACAAGCTGTAACCATGGTGATTGATATGAGGCTCATCTTCTGAATATAATAATTAATATGTTAGGCCTACCATAAATTGATATTTCAAAAAAGTCATTTATTTAAAACAACTAATGCAGTGTGATATTAAATCAAACTAAGTCCCACACATAACTATGCTCATGTTTTTTCCCTTTAGTATTTGATATTAATAGTCATCAACGCAACATTAGAAAATTGGGTTTTACAATAACTATGCATGGAAATTAAATAAAAAATGCTTCTCTTTGTATATACACAACAGTACAAGTCAAAACAAATGCAAATTATTCATTCTATTATTCTAAACACTGAACTGTAGGTTTTTTTATATAATATATATAAGGCAAATCAAAGTGCCTAGCATAAAGCACTATTTTTATTTATTTTAATATTTATTATTGGTATTTTATTGTGTAAATTCTCACCTGCAACATTCATTCACAGACGTCACTTCCGCGGATGTTTTTAAACATTATTACGGTGTGTGTATAACTGGAACAAAGCTGAGTAACGTGTTGTTGCTGGTGATAAAAGACACTGATTACATATATATATATATATATAGCTGATCGCTTTTCGATTCTGTGAATGAATGGCCGCATTGCATTGTGGGATATCAGCTTTGAATGAGTCTAGCTCGGATCATATCGTAATGTTCTGTATTACAGCATACTGTAATATTTCACCGGTAATAAGACCGAAATAATATTGTTAAAATAAAGAAATGAATATCATGATAACATCTAAATAAATGTTGATAGATGTAGCGTTATAGTTTAAAAAATATCAATAAACAACAAAGAAACCCAGCTTCTCTGGCCGAAATAGACTGAAATAATAATATTAAAAGAAATGCATATAAACCATGATAAGATCTCGTGAATAATGTTGATTAAAACAGCGGTTATTGGGCTAAAAATACCAACAATAAAACTGTCACAGATTTCGAGTTAAGGGGGCGTGATTTTTCTTTCGTCGATATCTGACGGTGAGGGATTAACATGACTGTCTATCTGATGGAGCCCCTCGTTGGAAAATAACGCAAGGGGTACCTCCCTGGCGTCAGACATTTGACGAGTTGGGAGTGAGACTGTGTTGTATCACCACATGGGCTCAGGACTACTTTGGCAAACCTTTGTCAAGTACCACAATACGTAGTTGCAGCCACAAATGCCAGTGAAAACTGTACTGTGCCAAAAGGAAGCCCTATGTTAACAGTGTCCAGAAGTGCCGTCGACTTCTCTGGGCTTGGAGGCATCTGGGATGGACCATCACACAGTGGAAACGTGTACTGTGGTCAGATGAATCAGTATTTCAGGTATTTTTTGGGAGAAATGGACGCCGTGTGCTCCGGACCAAAGAAGAAAAGGATCATCCAAACTGTTACCAGCAACAAGTCCAAAAGCCAGGGTCTGTCATTGTGTCAGTGCCCTTGGCAAAAGTAACTTGCACTTCTGTGATGGCACCATTAATGCTGAAAAGTACATAGAGATTTTGGAGCACAATATACTGCTTTTCCAGGGACGTCCATGCATATTTCAACAAGATAATGCAAAACCACATTCTGCACACATTACAAAGTCCTGGCTGCGGAGGAAGAGGACACGGGTACTTGACTGGCCTGCCTGCAGTCCCGACCTGTCTCCAATATTCAATTCAATTCAATTTTATTTATAGTATCAAATCATAACAGGAGTTATTTCAAGACACTTTACAGATAGAGTAGGTCTAGACCACACTCTATAATTTACAAAAAAAAGAGCAACCACTAGTGCAACAGTGGCAAGGAACAACTCCCTTTTAGGAAGAAACCTCGGACAGACCCAGGCTCTTGGTAGGAGGTGTCTGACGTGCCGTTGGGGTGCATCACAATATAGTAAATAAACAGTGGCTAGAAATAGTGGTTGTAGTAGTGCAGGGAGCAGCACGGCATAGCAGGGTATTTCAGCAGAACCACGACAACAGCTGGAACCATGATTTTGGTGCCATCCTAATCCCAGGATTTCATCCTGGGTGAAAAAGAAACAGAAAGACTCCGGGGAGCAAGCTCCACAGAGCTAGGTTAGTAACAAGCATTTCTGGGACAGAGAAGCAGGTGGGCCGGGCTAGGCAGATGCTGCAACTCCTCACTCCCTAACTATAGGCTTTATCAATAGAGAATGTGTGGCGCATTTTGAAGAGCAAAATGCGACAACAAAGACCCCGTACTGTTGCCCACCTTAAGACTTGTTTGCAGCAAGAATGGGACAAAATGACACCTGAAACACTTCAACACTTGGTGTCTTCAGTCCCTAAACGTCTTTTAAGTGTTGTGAAAAGGAATGGCAACATTACAAAGTGGTAAATGCTTTACTGTTCCAACTTTTTTTTAAATGTGTTGCAAGAACCAAAATAGGAATTTTGTTTTGTTTGTTTTTTTAAATCATGAGGAACACATTAAATGATGTGCTGTTGTATTGTCTGCAATGAAGTACAAGTCAAAGTACATTTAGAAATCACTACTTTCTTTTTTTATTTGTGTTTTCCATACTGTACCAACTTTTTCTGATTTGGGGTTGTACAAGATTGAAATGTTATTATTGTTTGTAGGCATCCTAGTGGTGTGGCTCAAGCAATGGCAGTGTTGTCCGGTCCACCACTTTGGTCCAGACTGAAATATCTCAACAACTACTAGATTGATTGCCATGGAATTTTAACATTCATGGTCCCGATGGGATGTATCCTTATAACTTTGAGAAGTTCTCCTCTGGCACCACAATGAGGATGACATTCTTGGTTTTGAGTAAAGTATCTCAAGTATCTTTCTTGCCCCCCTCAGGATGAATAGGAATAAATCTGAGATCCTTTTCGCTTTCCATAATGTGCCATCATTGGATCAGCATTTTAATGTGTCCAATACTTTGGCTTATGAGTTTAATACCTGCAAACTAAATACGCCTTTGCTACACTTTGTGTTAAGTGGTAATTAGCAGATGTTAGCAGGCTAACACGCTAAACTAAGATCATGGATGTATCAAAGAACAGGATACCGAACGACAAGATGCCACCTACTCACTTGTTGGCCCAAATTGTAGCAGTACTACAAGTGGCCACTGGGACTCACTGGGTGAGCATGTTAGCATGCTGACATTAGCATTTAGCTCAAAGCACTGTGCCACATCAGAAGACAAATGTTAGCTGAAGTGAAAAGCCTGCCAATATAGAGAGGGGCAAGATGCAATACATGCAATAATCGTTAAGAAAATGGAACCCATCATGCACTTTGTCAGGTCGTGTTCTCTTGCATGGTCTGGAATAATTATTAATTTTGAGAGATTCAAATGTTCATACTTTGTATTTAACCCTGTACTTATATTGACTTCAGCTAACTGTCCTGAGCACAGGTGATCCATTTATTCCTATATATTATTTATTCCTATTCCTATAGTGATATTGTAGAGACTAAAATCAGTGCAAAAACTAGCATAATTATTTGCACCTGTTCCATGTGCTATCCAGATTGTTATCTCGAGACCAATGCGGATTTCCCCTTCGTCATTGCACTCTTTGTCATACTGTGTTATAAGGGTAATATTTTGTGCATTTATCTGTTAGTTTTCATCACGTTTTATTGCATAATCTTGTTTGTCTGCGTGGGCTGCCTTTTTACCTATTCAATTAAGCAGTTAAGCAGCAATGCATATAGACGTCATTGGGTTTTTGTGTTTGTTTTTTAGATTTTTTTTGTGGCATTTCTACTTTCAGTTATAATATTGTCTGCTTTATTTTGTAACACCAAGTCCATGTATTTTTGTTTATTGCATTAGACAGCGATAAGAAATGCACTATGAGTGTTATCCCGAGACCAATGCAGATTTCCCCTTCGTCATTCCACAGTCATACTGTGTTACAGAAGTGTAGTCTGCAATTAAGCAACCTGTAATCCACTTGGTCTGTGGAGTGTAGAAGCAACAGTAATGTGGAGCTGCATCCCATCACACACTGTACAGTGAAGTGGGTGTGAATATTGGTTACAGAAAGTCACAGAAATTGTTGTACGAAGCCCAGCCAGTGCCAACGTTGGAAAGTTGTGGGGGGAGGGGTTTCCAAAGCTGTTTGACCACCCGACAAGCCATTGTGATGGAGTACCTGGGCCACTCAAGCCTCACAAAGAAGTCTTGTTTACCAATTATTATCTCTCTTCTGTGTTATCTCTGTCGAAGCAGTGACCTGGTGCCAACTTAATAATCAAACTCTGCAGCAAAATGTTCTCAAATAGTCCCACTGA